>CM060449.1:185425118-185554536 GCA_030545235.1 Helianthus tuberosus
TTACCACACCAAAACACCCATTTTTTTACTCAAAAAAACATCACCCTCCAAAAACAATCAAATTACCCTACCAAAACATCCATTTTTCAACTCAAAAAAACACCAACGAGGGGTCCTAATATTAATTATTTAAAATAAAAAACTTGTTTTTGTATAAAAGTTTGCTAAAACGATTAATATTGTATAAAATGTTTGTTAAAAAAAACCCTTATATACGCCCAGTATATGCCTATACGAGGCATATAAGGGGCAAAGGGTCATATATGAGACCTATACGAGGGGCCTATACGTCCAGTATAGGCCTATACGAGGCATATTGAAGCAGTCAAACCAGAAGTGACATGAGTCAGACACTGACTTTGATGTAACCCTATACGCCTCGTATAGACCTATACGAGTCATATACGAGGCAAAGGGTGTCTAAATAGGCAGATAGGGTGTGTGAATAGGTTGAGCCTTTTAAAAACTATAATATAAAACCTATACAATACAAAAGGCGAAATTGTGTGATTGATCAAGACTGTTGGAAGTGTTGGGGCATCTATATATTGGTGGTGTGCCCAGCAACGAATGATGTTGGTAGGGTGGTTTCGTGTTCATCTCCAACAAAAAAGAAAAGAAAAAAATGCATGAAATAATCTTTGAAATAACCATATATTCACTTGAAAAATATGAATAATCTGTATAATTATGTTTACTGAAAGGCTAAAACCATATATGGCTATATATATATATATATATATATATATATATATATATAGGGTAATGCTAGACAAAAAACCCTAAAATTCTTAGAAAACTCTGGAAACCCAAATCTCCACCCATTTTTACCCAACCTCCCGACATTTTTTTTTTTTGAAAAAAATTACACATGTAATATACATGTTTTAGAGTGTTTTGGGCCAAAAAAAACAAAAAAAGCGCCGAAGGGATTTTTAAAAAAAAAATAAACAAAATTCAGTGCCTAACATGTGTTAGACAAAAATGCTGAAAGTTGCTGAAATTTTTTTTTTTTTTTAAATTATCCCTTCGGCGCTTTTTTGATTTTTTTGGCCCAAAACTCTTAAAAACATGTATATTACATGTGTTATTTTTTTCAAAAAAAAAAAAAATGTCGGGAGGTTGGGTTTTTTATATAGATAGGGTTTTCTATCTAGCCCTACCCTATATATATATATATATATATATATATATATATATATATATATATATATATATATATATCTACATATAATAAAAGAAACCAATATAATAAAAGAAACCAATAAATGGACACGTGTCATTCATTGAAGATGTCTACATTTGTAATTTCCTGCATTTTCATATTTATCTTATATCAATTAATTAAATAATAAATAATCAATTATTATTAAATCTTATCTTACTTTGAATGTTGGATAGAATCATTCTATTTTTTCTAATAATATATTATCTTTAAATTTAAGTCTTCCTATACTAATAAACAAAAATCTTTTTGTACACGTGTCACTCTCTGGTGCCTCCTGACTTTTAGTAATAATATAATATAATATAATATAATATAATATAATATAATATAATATTAATTAATATAGTTAGAGATAAACATATAAATTCAAATTTAATTAATCATTATCTATCTAAATTCTAATAAAAGACTCCCAATAATGCTACATGACATTCTCTCCTTCAATTCATTAATAACTATTAATAATATTAATATTGATATTAATAATTAATATTTAATCTAATCCGACAGTATTAAATATAATATAATAATAATGACATATAATTTAATCTGATATGATATTATTAAATATAAATATAATAATAATCACATATTTCACATATCATGAAGACCCATATAAAAACCCAAATTAATAAGGAAAAGATATCACTCCCAGATGCATATGCGAAAAAAAAAAATGATGCTATAACTAACCTAACATTAGTATTGCTCCATAATGCTATAACTGGCCTAAGATTAGTAAGTAGTTAATTTTTTTTGTTTATAATTTAAATTTAACATGTGAAGGAAGTTAATATTTAAAAAACTGTTGAGAGACTTTTGTGAGACAAAATAAAAGGATGTTTGGTTTTTCATGAGCAAAACATTGTTAAGGGGCTTTTATGAGACAAAATAGAAAGTATGTTGGTTTCCATGTGCAAAAAATTGTTAGGACTATTATGAGAAAAATGTAAAAGTATGTTGAATTTTGTAATTATTATGTTCTTTGGATACAACCACTCTTATCATTCAACCCGTGTAACACACGGGACTATAAACTACTATATATATATATATATATATATATAGGGGAATGTTCAAATGAAAACCACTAGTTAACGCGAAAACTCGAAAACTAACTAAAAAAAAAGCCTAAAAAACACACAAAATTTTTTTTTTTTTTTTGCAAACCAAATTTCGCAGGTTTTTTTATATAAAAAAAAAATTTCAAAAAAAAAAAAAAAAAAAAAAAATTTGTGTAGTGCACATGTGTAATAATACACATGTCTACACATGTGTATCTGTACTACACATGTGTATTATTACACATGTGCACTACACAAAAAAAAAATGTTTTTTTTTTTTGAAAATTTTTTTTATATATAAAAACCAGCGATTTTTATTAAAAAAATTGAAAAAAAAAAATTTGTGTGTTTTTTAGGCTTTTTTTAGTTAGTTTTCGAGTTTTCGCGTTAAAAGTGGTTTTCATTTGAACTATCCCCTATATATATATATAGGGGAAAGATGTATAGAAAACCCACTTTAATTTAGAAAACCCGGGAAATTCAAAGCTCCCGATGTTTTTTTTTTTTTTTTTGAAAAAATTTATACATGTTTTTAAGGGTTTTGGGAAAAAAAATCAAAAAAGCGCCGAGTAGATATTTAAAAAAAATATATAGGGGAAGGATGTATAGAAAACCCACTTTAATTTAGAAAACCCGGGAAACTCAAAGCTCCCGATGTTTTTTTTTTTGAAAAAATTTATACATGTTATATACATGTTTTTAAGGGTTTTGGGAAAAAAATCAAAAAAGCGCCGAGTAGATATTTAAAAAAAAATAAACAAGTTTTGGTGTAACATATGTTACATTCATCTGACATATTTGTAACATTTGTTACACCAAAACTTGTTTATTTTTTTTTTAAATATCTGCTCGGCGTTTTTTTTGATTTTTTTTGCCCAAAACCCTTAAAAACATGTATATAACATGTGTAATTTTTTTTTTTTAAATTCAGGAGTTTATAGTTTCCCAAGTTTTCTAAATAAAAGTGGGTTTTCTATAGATACTTACATTATATATATATATATATATATAGGGAGGGGCTCATGCGAGAACCACCCTTATTGTGAGAACCTTGAGAACCAATGTGAACACAACCTAAAATAGCTAAAAAAACCTAAAAAAAACCTAAAAAAACCTAACCCCCCCCCCCCCCCCAAAAAAAAACCTAACCCCCCCCCCCCCCCCCCCAAGCTAAAAAAAACCTAACCCCACCCCCCCCCCCCCCCAAAAAAAACCTAAACCCCCCTCCCCCACCCCCCAAAAACCTAAACCCCCCCCCCACCCCCAAGCTAAAATGCTAAAAACTAAACCCCCAAAAAACCTAAAAAAATCTAAAAAAAATCTAAAAAAATAAAAAAAAAATCCAAAAATTTTTCTTTGATTTTTTTAATATTTTTTAGGTTAAAATCGCTACTTTTCGAAGCAAAAAAAAAAAAAAAAATTTTAAAAAAAATTTTAAAAAAAATATTTTTTTTTTGGGTTCGAAAAGTAGCGATTTTAACCTAAAAAATATTAAAAAAATCAAAAAAAAATTTTGTGTGATTTTTAGGCATTTTTTGTGTGTTCACATTGGTTCTCGCGGTTCTCACAATAAGAGGTGGTTCTCGCATGATCTTCTCCCTATATATATATATATATATATATATATATATTATATGTTGTGTCAGGATATTATTATTACTTGATATTGAAACTTAATTTAACTTATATATTTAAATTCGTTTTAACTATTTTGTCAACAACAAATTTCAAACCACAAAAGAGCAAGTACTTTTGATACCCTAAATTCGGTTTAATTACAAATCCTTCAAAATTTTTGAAAATTAAATAAATCATAAGTAGTTTAGTTATAATGTCGATTGCAAAAACATTCGCAAATTTTACAATGTTTCAATTCATTGACGAAACACTCGAAAAAATAATAAAATAAAATATAAAATAAAATGCCAGTGGCAAACCTGTATCAAATTTGTAAAATAAATAACATAAAAATTAATTCCGGTCACAAACCGATCACAAAACTTAAGACCATTTAAACTCGATACTAAATGATAACTTATGACTATTCAGTGGTCGCAGAATCACTCGTTAGTTTTGAGACAGATCAATCGAAAACACAGTTGTAAAAATCAATTGTGACAAGGGTTTAAGCGACCATCAAAACCGATTGCTTTACGACAAATTTTATGGAAGCAAATGAGTATAAACCGATTTCTTTACATTTAGTATAAATGTTAAACTCCTTTGGCCTATTAATTAGCTCCATAAGAAAAATACCTTTGCGTCATTTAACTATTTGTATGGCTTCATTATACGTTGAGTGTGGCTATAGCCTATATTGGTACAATAGATAGTTAATGCTATACAATATAATCATTCATATGCATGCATTAGCATGAATTATTTAGCAGATGTGTTAGTCCTTTCTGAAACGGAAAATGATGAATGTTGCTGGTAGCATCAATTATAATAATAATAATAATAATAATAATAATAATAATAATAATAATAATAATAAAATTATCTTAATCTTTTAATTTTGTTAATTATTGTATAATTTTACTTTTATTTTTCAATGTGAGTTTACCATATAGCCAAAAACTTATATAATATCATAGTTACTTGACCAAATAATATAATATCATATTTACTTGACAAAATAATAAATGTCAAATATACTTGTTCAGACTTCAGAACACTTAAATTATAAAATATTCAAGGAAAAGCTTATATGAAATCCAAGAGAAACATATTACTGTTTAACAAATACAAGAAAAGGTTTAGACAAAAAAAAAAGAAATAAATGATTATGATGGAGGGATGGTTAAAGTATGGAAGAAAATTATATAGATAATTAAAAAAGATATCTTTTTTAAACAAATAAATATCAAGTTCAATTTCCACATGTGCACACGTGAACAACTTAAAAAATTCTCTCATTTTCAATGTTCACAACCATTAAAATCGGTGTTCACATCATCTAAATCCCAAGAAAGGAAAAGACGAGAATAGAAAATAGAAGACACTAATATGTGATTTCATATGTAAACATTCGATTTTAGGTATTTCACATGTTATCAGAAAGTCTTAATCATCATATGCAATTTTAACTAATTACTAGGATTATACACGAACACGCGATGCTCATAAGTGTCGGATTAACCGAGGCTCAAATGACGTTTTCAACAACACAGCCACGAACACCTAACCAGTATGCTCATGGTGGAGGTTGCATTGTTCGGGAGAATGCACAATATACTAAGGATAGCATAATAAAACATAAATATATAGAAGGATACAAGGAAGAAGCCATCAAAGTGAACAGGGTATCAAGCACACATACGTTAAGAATTATGTGATCAAGATAGATATAAAGCTTATAAGTTTTCGTTGGGGAATTTTGTAAACACAGATAATCAGAGAGACGTGTAATCACTCTCAAATCAAATTATTTCGGTGGTTCTCCCGAATAATTTAATCGGATACAACTCTGAATTCGAGAGCATAACTTAGTATGTGTGTATTGCAAATTCGTGAATGAACCATTAAATGTGACCAAGAACCCTAATTTCGAAGTTGGGGATGAAAGGCTGGTAACTTCTTGTTGGCAGTTATTATTTTTAAAATTAAAATACCATTAGAAATGGCCTTAATTTCCATTAAGAAATTATGTTTTAATTTCTGAAAAATTGATTTTTAAGCCATTTTTAATAAAGTAATTTAATAGATTTTTTTTCCAACTGACCTAGCAGCTCGATCCCAGCCATGGGCTCTACCCCTTGGACCCTACTTTTGAGGGCGCTGCCCCCGGACCCCCGCCTCCTTGGAACCCCCATTCGGGGCTCCGCCTGAACACTTGGAATTATAACAACTCGAACAAGTGTGCACTCTGCACCTCCTAACTTGTTCAGTATATATTATAATTCTCTTTGGTCACCAAGTTAATCTCGATTACACGAAAATATCTAACACTTTATAGATGAATAATACCATAGTTTTTTCAATGAAGACGATGTTCACAAGTTAACTACGTCAAGAAGGTTGGCTTTTAGTCAACGACACATGATATGTAGTTTGTTTAATATAAACATGAGTAAATTGCACAAAATTTCCTTTATCTTTCATCAAACTTGTAGGTTCCATCCTTAAAGTTTAAAACTTGCTAAAAACGTCATTTAAGTTTATTTTTGTTGCTGGTTTAATCATTTACAACTAACCACGTTAATTGAATCAGTTAAATTCCCTCACATGCATAACATGTGAGGGAAAACTCGTCATTTTAGTTGATCTTCTCATAAAACCCACAAAAAACACTCAAAACCATTTTCCTCGTCATCAACTTAGAATTAAAAACCCTAACACACATTTAAGTTGTTGATACAATTATTAAATTGATAGGTAACCTAAATATTCAATTTGATTGTAACGGTGAGGTAGTAGATCGAGCTTGAAGATGAGTTTTATCATGTTAATACTTTTCTGTTAGATGTAGATCGGTTGTACGGATCGATCCGTAAGGGTTCGGGTTCATTTGCGGTTAACGAGATTGAAATTGAGGATGATTTTGAGAGTAGTGATGGAGAAGATGATTGTGGAGGTAGTGGTGTGTGTATTGCAAATTCGTGAATGAACCATTAAATGTGACCAAGAACCCTAGTTTCAAAGTTGGGGATGAAAGGCTGGTAACTTCTTATTGGCAGTTATTATTTTTATTTTTAAAATTAAAATACATTTAGAAATGGCCTTAATTTCCATTAAGAAATTATGTTCTAATTTCTGGAAATTTGATTTTTAAGCCATTTTTAATAAAGTAATTTAATAGAAAAAAAAATTCCAACTGACCTAGTAGCTCGATCCCAGCCAGGGTCTCTGCCCCCTTGGACCCTACTTTTGAGGGTGTTGCCCCCGGACCCCCGCCACCTTGGAACCCCCATTCGGGGCTCCGCCTGAACACTTGGAATTATAACAACTCGAACAAGTGTGCATTCCGCACCTCCTAACTTGTTCGGTATATATTATAATTCTCTTTGGTCACCAAGTTAATCTCAATTACACTAAAATATCTAATACTTTATAGATGAATAATACCATAGTTTTTTCAATGAAGACGATGTTCACAAGTCAACTGCGTTAAGAAGGTTGGCTTTTAGTCAACAACACATGATATGTAGTTTGTCTAATATAAACATGAGTAAATTGCACAAAATGTCCTTTATCTTTCATCAAACTTGTAGGTTCCATCCTTAATGTTTAAAACTTGCTAAAAACGTCATTTAAGTTTATTTTTGTTGCCGGTTGAATCCTTTATAACTAACCACGTTAATTGAATCAGTTAAATTCCCTCACATGCATAACATGTGAGGGAAAACTCGTCATTTTAGTTGATCTTCTCATAAAACCCACAAAAAACACTCAAAACCATTTTCCTCGCCATCAACTTAGAATTAAAAACCCTAACACACATTTAAGTTGTTGATACAATTATTAAATTGATAGGCAACCTAAATATTCAATTTGATTGTAACGGTGAGGTAGTAGATCGAGCTTGAAGATGAGTTTTATCATGCTAATACTTTTCCGTTAGATGTAGATCGGCTGTACGGATCGATCCGTAAGGGTTCAGGTTCATTTGCGGTTAACGAGATTGAAATTGAGGATGATTTTGAGAGTAGTGATGGAGAAGATGATTGTGGAGGTAGTGGTGTGTGTATTGCAAATTCGTGAATGAACCATTAAATGTGACCAAGAACCCTAGTTTCGAAGTTGGGGTTGAAAGGCTGGTAACTTCTTGTTAGCAGTTATTATTTTTAAAATTAAAATACCTTTAGAAATGGCCTTAATTTCCATTAAGAAATTATGTTTTAATTTCTGGAAAATTGATTTTTAAGCCATTTTTAATAAAGTAATTTAATAGATTTTTTTTCCAACTGACCTAGCAGCTCGATCCCAGCCATGGGCTCTACCCCTTGGACCCTACTTTTGAGGGCGCTGCCCCCGGACCCCCGCCTCCTTGGAACCCCCATTCGGGGCTCCGCCTGAACACTTGGAATTATAACAACTCGAACAAGTGTGCACTCTGCACCTCCTAACTTGTTCAGTATATATTATAATTCTCTTTGGTCACCAAGTTAATCTCGATTACACGAAAATATCTAACACTTTATAGATGAATAATACCATAGTTTTTTCAATGAAGACGATGTTCACAAGTTAACTACGTCAAGAAGGTTGGCTTTTAGTCAACGACACATGATATGTAGTTTGTTTAATATAAACATGAGTAAATTGCACAAAATTTCCTTTATCTTTCATCAAACTTGTAGGTTCCATCCTTAAAGTTTAAAACTTGCTAAAAACGTCATTTAAGTTTATTTTTGTTGCTGGTTTAATCATTTACAACTAACCACGTTAATTGAATCAGTTAAATTCCCTCACATGCATAACATGTGAGGGAAAACTCGTCATTTTAGTTGATCTTCTCATAAAACCCACAAAAAACACTCAAAACCATTTTTCTCGTCATCAACTTAGAATTAAAAACCCTAACACACATTTAAGTTGTTGATACAATTATTAAATTGATAAGCAACCTAAATATTCAATTTGATTGTAACGGTGAGGTAGTAGATCGAGCTTGAAGATGAGTTTTATCATGTTAATACTTTTCCGTTAGATGTAGATCGGTTGTACGGATCGATCCGTAAGGGTTCGGGTTCATTTGCGGTTAACGAGATTGAAATTGAGGATGATTTTGAGAGTAGTGATGGAGAAGATGATTGTGGAGGTAGTGGTGTGTGTATTGCAAATTCGTGAATGAACCATTACATGTGACCAAGAACCCTAGTTTCGAAGTTGGGGATGAAAGGCTGGTAACTTCTTTTTGGCAGTTATTATTTTTAAATTAAAATACCTTTAGAAGTGGCCTTAATTTCCATTAAGAAATTATGTTCTAATTTCTGGAAAATTGATTTTTAAGCCATTTTTAATAAAGTAATTTAATAGAAAAAAAATTTTCCAACTGACCTAGCAGCTCGATCCCAGCCATGGGCTCTACCCCTTGGACCCTACTTTTGAGGGCGCTGCCCCCGGACCCCCGCCACCTTGGAACCCCCATTCAGGGCTCCGCCTGAACACTTGGAATTATAACAACTCGAACAAGTGTGCACTTCGCACCTCCTAACTTGTTCGGTATATATTATAATTCTCTTTGGTCACCAAGTTAATCTCGATTACACTAAAATATCTAACACTTTATAGATGAATAATACCATAGTTTTTTCAATGAAGACGATGTTCACAAGTTAACTGCGTCAAGAAGGTTGGCTTTTAGTCAACAACACATGATATGTAGTTTGTCTAATATAAACATGAGTAAATTGCACAAAATGTCCTTTATCTTTCATCAAACTTGTAGGTTTCATCCTTAATGTTTAAAACTTGCTAAAAACATCATTTAAGTTTATTTTTGTTGCCGGTTCAATCCTTTACAACTAACCACATTAATTGAATCAGTTAAATTCCCTCACATGCATAACATGTGAGGGAAAACTCGTCATTTTTGTTGATCTTCTCATAAAACCCACAAAAAACACTCAAAACCATTTTCCTCGTCATCAACTTAGAATTAAAAACCCTAACACACATTTAAGTTGTTGATACAATTATTAAATTGATAGGCAACCTAAATATTCAATTTGATTGTAACGGTGAGGTAGTAGATCGAGCTTGAAGATGAGTTTTATCATGCTAATACTTTTCCGTTAGATGTAGATCAGCTATACGGATCGATCCGTAAGGGTTCGGGTTCATTTGCGGTTAACGAGATTGAAATTGAGGATGATTTTGAGAGTAGTGATGGAGAAGATGATTGTGGAGGTAGCGGTTATTGTTATGAAAGAGGTTTGAGCTTCAGAGTGATGTTTATGTTGATTTAGTTTATGCAGATGCGATTAAGGAGCTGAAAGGGATTGCTGATAGGATGATTAGGTCTGGTTATGAGAAAGAGTGTTGTCAAGTGTATTGTCATGTTCGGCGAGATGTGTTGGACAAGTGTTTGTCGATTCTTGGGGTTGAGAAGGTTAGTGTTGAGGAAGTGCAGAGGATTGAACGTTGAGGTTAGTGGTCAGATTCGTTAATGGTACACGAGTTATCTTAGATCAGTATGGGGGAAAGCCTTGTTATGTTTGAAGGATGAATGGATTGGGGGGGGGGGGGGGTCAAGTGTGTTTGGGTTTTTAATTCTGAGTGTTTACACTCACATGTTATGCATGTGAGAGAAGTTAACTGATTCAAGTAACGTGGTTAGTTATAAAGGATTGAACCAGCAAAAAAAATAAACTTAAAGGATGTTTTTAACAAGTTTTAAACATTAAGGATGAAACTTGCAAGTTTAAGGAAACATCAAGAAGGTTTTGTGCAATTTGATCCTATTAAGTCGTTCATTATAAGGCCGTTGGGTATACTTTAACCTAACTTAACTCCACCTAAGTGACACATCAACTTTTTTTCCTCATTTTACTTTGTCTCACTCTAAGGAAAT
The DNA here is from genome assembly GCA_030545235.1 of Helianthus tuberosus. NCBI lineage: Eukaryota > Viridiplantae > Streptophyta > Magnoliopsida > Asterales > Asteraceae > Helianthus > Helianthus tuberosus. Next base: position 185,435,929 of record CM060449.1, read on the forward strand.
GGTTTAGCATGTTAACACATAACTCATTTAATGCATTTTAACATTGAGTTTTTGTCATAAAAAGAAAATAATAATTAATTTAATCTCTTGACATTGGGTTAATATGTTAACACATAACTCATTTAATGCACTTTAACACAAGGAGGGGGTGGTTTGCAATATTAGTTAACATGTCATGTCATTGTTAACACTATAGATGTTAGGCTGGAGGGTGTGGGGGCGCCACCCAACTCAGCTGGCACACTATAGCGCCCCACCCCCGCCACCGTCCACACCCCCGGCGCTATGCCGGTGCGTTATAGAACCATCGCCATCATGGTAACGAGTGGTAACGCCATGGCTTGGACATATGAACCAATCAAATGTTTTTTTTTTTAATTTTGTTTAGTATGGGCTTCATCCACACCATGTAAATTAAAGGGGGCTCCATAGGTGAGGTGGATCCTAGATGGACTTGATAAAGCCCCATAGGGCTCCATCCACACCTCATAGCCTTAGAGTACGCCCCATGTCCTAACAACGACTTTATATGGTTTATTTGATGATGTTGGAATAAATGTGATTGATTGTAAATATTATAAAGGGGGCATCAATTATTTAGTTTATTTAATGAAAAGAATGATGTGGAGATGGTTGTTCATGCAAGATGTCAAAATCTTGGGTAAAAAAATTTAAAAACTAGACAACTTAAGGCTTCAATACAAACCAATAAAGCAAAGAAAATAAAAGGGAAGGCATATGTTCAGCCTTTCTTCCCTTATGAAAACCCTTTTCACCGAGGGTAAAAACAGAACTTCTGAACTTTATATTTTAAAAGGAAAATTTTTATTTATCTTTACTTCTAAAGTTTTACCTCCTTTCATTCATAAAAGCTATGATGTTGATTTGCATTTACAAGATATTGTTTTATTTTAAACTTATATTAAACTTAACTTATTATAAATAATAAAACATTTTTCTACAAAAATGTATTTTTAAAACATTTTAATTTCTATGCAAATGAGATAGAAACTCTTTGTTTTCTAAATGTTCTGCTTGTTTTATTTAACAGACACTTAAATTCAGTGGCGTGGCGTCTCTGAGAATTCATGTACCTTGTTCGAACTCGAAAAAATATGTCCTTTCGTAATGTTTTATTATTATTTTTTAAAATCAAATCAGTATTGGACTCACTAAACCTAATGGCAATGAGCTAAGTTCTAAACCATAACTATTTTAAGAAAAAAAAATTAACATATATATATATATATATATATATATATATATATATATATATATATATATATATATATCGGATTTAAAAATAAAACATGTGCCCTCCGAAATCACGGGTCCAGCGCGCCAGCGCGGTGGTCCTCCTTGCACACCCTCATCGCCGCTACTGCTTAAATTCATAACTAACATTGCACTTGTAAAGATTTGAACTTACACTATTTTTTTGTAAAGCAAGCACCATACCAATTGAGTTGCAGTTAAAAGAAAACATCACACCAATCGATCACTAGTCCATGAGTCTAAATCTTCTATTTTTTAACGGAAAATGTTACTCTTACTCTATTACACAAATAATTCTAATTATTCTACTTTGCTTAGGTTTGAACTTGAGACCTTTCCTCTAAGAGACATATGTCTCTACCTGCTAGTCCCACGTCCACAATCTTTTACTTACCTTAACATTTCACTAAGGTCATTTAATAATTTGTGTTTCGCAACTCGCTCATTTAACTAAATGAATTAGCTAGCTGGAAAATTAAAGTTGGTGATACTCTGACCACGGTTTCTCACATGCTTGATTTGCTACACTTTGTTTCAAACATCCAACTCGATGAGCATGTTAACCTGGTTAACTATTTAATTTCATATTTATCTTTAAGTTTGTTTATTAGTTTTATTATCTCTAATTTGAATATTAGGATAGTTAAGATTTATCACCATTCTTTTCATTTTGATTTTACTATTTAGTTATACAATACACAAAATATTATATTCTTTAAATCTCTCTCTAAATTCTTTTAGGTTCGAGCCTGAATTTATGTTGGCTAATAAACGTCCCTACATATGATGTGTGGTAGTGATGGAAGAGCAAGTAAATGTGGGTCAAAAGTTGATAGCATCAAAGATAGTAGTCGTGAATTTAGTACATGATGATAAACACATTAAGATATGTTGATGCTCTTTTGGACCCACTTACCTTTATCATGTTAGGCTTCCTTCCCATCATTTTATATAATTTTTTGGACATTATTATTAAACTATTTCATTTTAACTTATTACATTTATATTCACCAAAGTAAAAAATAAAATAAAATAAAAAACCCTTACAAAATGCATAATAATTATTTGTTTGTATTTAAAAGATGATTATAACAAGGGCATGTCTATTCACACACCCCCAGTGTCGAGCTGTGGTCAGAGCGCGGCGTTTTGGTCCGGTTAACCAGACAAAGACTGACGGGTGTCTGACGAGTCTGTTGACCGGACCAAAACGCCGAGCTTTGGCCGCGTTCTGGTCCTGTCAACCAGACAAAAGACTGACACCCGGTCAGTCTTTTGGCTGGTTGACAGGACCAGAACGCAGCCAAAGCTCGGCGTTTTGGTCAGGTCAACAGACCCGTCAGTCTTTTGTCTGGTTGACCGGACCAAAACGCCGCGCTCTGGCCACAGCTCGACACTGAGGGGTGTGTGAATAGACAAAAAGGTAGGTGGGTGTGTGTGAATAGCAAGACCCTTATAACAAATTGTCCGTTATAATCGACAAATTTCTAGAAAATCTACTTCGCTATACACGCCAATATATCACTTGAAAAATGTGACAACTTGTGATAGGACTCGTTTTCTAAGTATACAACCTTCGAAGAAGCTCAGTTTGGTTCTTTTTTAAAAGCATAATACTTAGGGGCTGTTTGGCAACATCTGGATGGTTAAGTGTTAAACCAGTAAGAGATCTGAACCTAAGTGCTGAACTAGTAAGAGGTCTGAACCACTAAGAGCTAGGAAAATGTCTGACTAATTCAGATTAGAGGTCTTAACCATTCAGACTTAAGGGCTGTTTGGTAGCATCTGAATAGTCATTAAGAGACTATCTCTTAATGGAACTATTAAGAATTTTACCAATGAGAAGGTAGAAGAATGTGACATGTGATGATTTACCATTCAGATGTTACCTCTTAACCATTCAGACTTGAGGCTACCTCTTATTCATTCATATGTTTTAAACCATTAAGAGGTAGCATCTGAATGGTCATTAAGAGGCTACCAAACAGGCCCTTAGTATAATGCTTAACCATTCAGAGACAATTGTCTGAACCATTCAGACATCTGCTCGTGAAACAAACAGTCTGAACCATTAAGTGCTGAACCAGTAAAATGTCTGAACCATTAAGAGGCCCATTAAGAGGTAAACAAACAGCCCCTTACATTAATATCCAAAGAATGATCTACTTGTATATTTTATATGTATTTTGAGAGACATGATGAGTTCCTAAGTTAAGGACGATTATAAATTTCATATTATACAATATATATTTTCATGAATAATATAATTTTAAAGGAATATAAAAGTACCCAAAAGAAGTTATACATGTGAAGATGGTTACATGTGTTGTACATTTGGTACAAATGATTGATGTAAGGAAGCTTCTGATGTTAGCTTTTTGTGTGTCGTACATCAAGTCATGATAAATGGTCAAACTTTGGCTAAACAAATTTTCAACCATTTTTTCATGACGATCGTATTATGAGAATGGAATGGACCCACCAAGGACAACCCATAAAATGACCCAATTCAAAATAAAAAAGGGTCATGCTAGTCGCACACGGTGAGAATTATTTTCACACCCCAAAGCGCCGCGCTATGGCCATAGCGGGGCGTTTTGGTTGACAAAAGTTGATTTGACGGACGTTGGAAACATAAGTTGCAGAGACATAAAGGTGATACGATGTTGCAGTGTCCCGTGAACCCTAAGCGCCGCGCTATGGCCAAAGCGCGGCGCTTCGACCCCAAATTTTCATTATTTAAACCTGCATAGACAGAACATTTAGCATTCGAGGGTATTCGGTGATTTTGTTGTTTGTCGATTTTCTTTGCTCTATTAGTTACATGTCTTGAAAAAACGATGTCGTGGTTAAGCAACTATCTTTTCGGTCCATATTCTGACGAGTCAGTTGTTCCTGATTCTTACGAGGGGACCGCTATTTCTGACTCGTATGAGAAACCGGTCTCGTCCAACTTGAGGGAGGCAGAGGTTGTATCTGGTATTCGTTATCGTGATAACACTGTGACGCTGGATTTGAATACCCCTGTGGAGGACCCTTACGCACAACAAGGTTATTCAAATTTCGGTTACGGTGGCGAGCACAGCTTTGTACAGCAGGAGTGTTATCCAAATCACAGTTACGGTTGTCAACAGAGCTTTGAACATCAAGTCTATTCGAACCTCGGTGACGATGGTGAGCCGGAGAATGTGTCTGTTGACGAGGAAGGCTGTTACCCGGTTACATTTTCGTTTGATACAACGCAGACCTTTTCGTCACGTAAAGAGTTGGTGCGTTGGGTACAAGACGCGGCAAAAGACAATGGTTACCTCATTGTGATTAAGAGGTCGAATAAAAGAGGAGAGAATTACAAGATTTGGTTTCAATGTACTTTTGGTGGGGAGCATAAGAGTATAGCTACACAGAGGAAAACGGGTAGCAAGAAAATAGGCTGCCCGTTCGAGATGATCGGGTTTTCAGAATCATCCGGAAGTGTTTGGAGGATCGAGGTGACGAAGGCGAAGCATAACCACACTCCTATTGAAAACTTCGAGGGTCACGCGTATGCGAGAAGGCTTTCTTCGGAGGATAAAAAACTGGTTAAGGAACTGGCAGAGCAAGATATTCCCAACCAAAGTATCTAGCGAACGCTGACAAAAAACAATCCGGCTAGAAAACTTATTCCGAAAGATATACACAACGCTGTTCAGAAGATCAACGCCGAAAAAAATGTCGGTAAGTCTCTGATGCAAAAACTTGAAAACATTCTTCTCGAAAAAGATTACACTTATTACATGCGCACGAATGATATATCGAACGAAGTTGAAGATGTCTTCTTTGTTCACGAAAAATCATTCACTATGTGGTGTGCCTTCCCGCATGTGCTAATGATTGACGCCACCTACAAAACGAACATGTACAACCTGCCATTTGTTCAGGTCGTAGGCATGACGTCGACAAACAAATCGTTTACGGCTGCTTGTGCGGTAATTTCCGCTGAGAAGTCAGAGAACTACCTATGGGTGTTGCAGAGGATCAAGTCTATGCTAGTAGGATGTATGAAACCGCGCGTGATTTTAACAGACAGGGATTTTGCACTAATGAACGCGTGTGAACAAGTTTTTCCAAAAGCGCATAAGTATCTTTGTCGGTTCCATATTCAACAAAATATTAATAAGAATAGCAAGAAGAAATTCTCTGACAAGGAGTGGAAAGAATTCGTACGTACATTTTGGTTATTGTGCGAGTCTACGACCGAGGAAATATACAGGTATAACTTGGAAAACCTTGAAGCATAGCTGAAAGAAGATGACCGTGAACGTGGGTATTTCTTACATAATTATGTTCAAATTTTATATAATAACAAAAACTGACTATTTACGTTTTTTAATTTCAGAGGTTTTTGATTATTTGAAGAAATCCTGGTTGGATCCGTACCGTGAAAAGTTTGTATCTTGCTGGATTAACAAAACTATCAACTTTCACCAAACTACGACCAACAGGGTTGAGGGCATGCATGCAACACGAAAAAGTCACTTTCCAAGTCATCGCAACACACTGGATAAACTTGTACTGTATGTTGATCATGTTGTTGATAGACAATACGCCGAGATTAGTAGTAGCTTTGAAACAAGCCTCCGAAAAGTGATGACGCACCACAAGAATCAGCCCATGCTTGCATATATTCTCAGAAATGTTTCAATATATGCGATTGAGCTTTTGAGTAGGGAACTAAAACGTAAGGAAGACGGGTTGAGAGCCTACGGTGCAAGCTGTGGTTGCCAACTTTTTACCAGCTGTGGTTTGCCATGTGCCTGTCGTTTGGAAAAGTTGGAAAATAACGGTAATTAACATCTTTAACCTTTCTCGTTATGATTTTGCCACCTAATTTGTTTTCATCCACAGGTCAGCAACTTCGGATCACACACATAGACGTGTTCTGGAAGAAGCTTGACTTCAAGCCTGCAAAGAAAAACATAGAGGATATCGATGTAGACGCGGAATTTGAAAAATTGAAACAACAGATCGATCCAACACCCCCTCAAGTGAAAAGGAGCTTCTTTGAAAAGTTTCAGCAAATCCTCAATCCAGGGAACAATAACAAAAAACCTCCTGCTGTTCTGAAGAAAACCCGTGGTCGCCCAACATTGAAAACGCAGGAAGAAAGAAAGGTTGAAGCCGCTAGAAAAAGCTCGTACATTCCGTCGGAAGAAACTTGGGTCGAGGCCTCAGACGATCTTCCCCGTCACAGCTCGTACATATCACCCGAAGATTCTAGAAGACAAAAGAATACCAAACCGATCAACCTACACCCTGATTTCCCGATGATCAAGCTCGGTCCTAAGACGGATATAGCGATCCGCAACTACGCATCTCAGATTCCCGAAGTGATCCATCCATACATCGTTAGAATAAAGGACGTGAAACCAGATGGTCATTGTGGGTTTCGATCGGTGGCTGTTGGGTTAGGAGTGAAACAAAATTCATATTTGATGATCCGGAAACAACTTATAAAGGAGTTACATATGAACGAATCGCTTTGGAGGCAGGTTTTCGATCCGGAAAACATAGGACATTATGATGCGCTGGTTAGACGGATCGATTTCAAGGGGGTGGGACGAGCAGATATAAAAAATTACATGACGATGCCTGAGACGGGGTTTCTTATTGCCCAACGATACGGTGTGATTGTTCACACCTTCGACATGCGTGGGAGCGATACAATTTTCCCTCTGCTGGGCGGGCCAAACGAAGCTGAGGAACCTCACCTGGTGGTTGCGGTTGTGTTCGTCGACCATGGGCATTTCATACATGTAGTGTCACACCCCGACCACGTAGAACATACAAAACGTGGCGGAAATGTCGGGGAGTGTTGTAACAGAATTAATCGTTTCAAATCCATGGCAATTAAAGTTTCGTTTGATTAATCAATTATGAGAGTTTACATTGTTTAAACAAGAAACAAAGGGTACATAACATAAGTTAACTAGTTATTGTCTCGTTTTAAGTCGCTAAGGCACGAGTCCATCCTAAATGTAGCATGTATCAACAATCATTGCAAAGCAGTACCTGAAACATGTGTAAAAACGAGGTCAGCAAAGAAATGCTGGCGAATACATTGGTTTTGTAGGAGTGTCGAAATCATGGCTAGTTTAGACGTTGCAATACTTTATTTAAAAACCTTGTTTAGAAAAGAGTATAATATTGCAACTTAATTAACCAACTCAAATCAAGCGGGTTATAATTTGTAAAACCTCGTAGCCATGACTCTTAACCCAAAAACATTTGTTTTAGTAAATTATTTGAAAACAATGATAAGTTCAGATGATATGTATAAATAAGAGAATACTGCATGATTAAATGAATAACCATGTAAAAATGAGTTTGTATAAGATAAGTTATTTGTAAATAAATGTCTTGTGAAAAGTATGTTATTTGTATAAAATGTTTATATGTATCAAACTGAAATGATTCAAATAACGCTGCGATATATGTAATACCATACAAACACTTATATATAGGAAGTACCAGCGGCGTATCCACCATGCTTGTATCATATTACACACGCATCGTTACTTAATCACTTATTCAAACCAAACCATCAAGATGTAAAATGTTCATGTCTAATGTAAATCATGTAATATGTATAAATGTAAGATTAAACAATTTTCCTTATAGTAGCATATTAAAAGTATACTTTGGATTTGTAAGTAACATATTAAACTATGTTTTGGTTTCATATATAACATATCAAAATATGCTTTAGATGTGATAAATAACATATTTAAACTATATTTTGGTTTCATAAATAACATATCAAAATATGCTTTAGATGTGATAACTATATGTATGTTGGTTTTGTACAATACCACACATGAGAGTATATTCAACTATACTTTAATAGTGTGATTTAAGAATTCATTCAGACCTGGTGCATCAAGATACACCTTTGAGACTATAGAAATACCACAAAGGCAATCCCTATTTGGATGGAGCAACAAATTGGTTTCAGACATTCCATGACAACAGGAATGGGGTGTCAAATCCTATAGCGCTATATCATACTAACAATCGGTCTGGTGAACATAAAATAAGTACAATTCAACAATTTATTTTATGTTCTTTGAGAAATCAATGTTTAAACTATAATTAATCATTCAGTTTGTCATATGATAAGTAATAACATGTATAATCAATTATACTTTTGGAATCATGAAAATAACAGATAGGTACACATGCTTCACCCCAAAACAGTTTAGAAAACAGTAAAAGAGGGGAATAATGTACTCGCCTGAGAATGCCTGGAGGTCTTGAACAACAACCAAACAAAGCTAGAGAGAGCACGGAATCAGTCGGCAATCTAAAACTATATAAATAAACCGGACTTAAATCGGAAGATCGGGTAGCATGAGGGTTTGTAAACCAAACGAGTGTAGAGACTCGTGTCATTTGGTTTAACAAAGTCTACATACTAAATGAAACTTAACCTAAGTGTTTACGACCCATTACGACCCGTTTAGGTAGCTTATGCTACTTTAACGCGTCGTTCGCGTGAAACGCGTTCGGACCGCCTAACTAGTCCTATGACAAGTGTTATATGCCTAAACATGTTACATAATCAGTTATGTGACAAAAGTTTAGGTTACATATGCTTAATTACCAATTATACATGAAAAGGGTATTCTGGTAATTTACCTAAGGCATATAAACTACCTATCATACAACTACTCAAACGATGTGACCATAGGGTATAACCTCGGAAGGTTAATCCCTACCTACTATGGTCACCTAATGTGTTTGGTCGGATCCTAATGATCGACCAAACTGGGTCGGGTTCGAGGTATAAGCGATTTATTAGATCGCTTACCCTACGACCCTAGACAACGTGGTAATCAGTAGGCATAGTCCCAAGGGACTATAGCCAACGTGATTACACTCACGTTGCGAAGTTCAAACGAACTTCGCATTGACCATAACTGGTCAATGTAGAAAGTCAAACAATGTTTGACTTTCAGACTTTCAGACTCGAAAAACAATAAAAGAACGAAAGAATACTTACCCAGGGTCCCCGAATGCTAATCCCGATCCAAGAATCTCAGGTATGAAACAATGGTTTCAACTTAGAGTTTCTAAAATCAGAATTCTTGTAAGTTATGCAATGGGGGGCATGGGGTATATATAGTTTTCGGTCCACCGTTAAGTTCGTTTCATGGAAAACGTGCCTTAATCCCACCCGTACAAGTGTCGGGAAGTTGTGGTGACTAAGAATGGGTTCTTATCATCTGACTAGACAATGGAGAACATGTGGTTGTGGATTAATCAGCTGCAAACAGGCTGTTAAGTACTCTGCATCTGGTCTGAGCAAGGCTAGCGCACCGCTACGCTAAAAGCGTAGCGCACCGCTAGCCCATAGTTTGGCAGATTTACACTTTTGGTCCCTGTCCTGCGTTCAGCCCATTTTCGACACGTTTAAGGCCCGTTAACCCCATTTCAAAGCTCTAAAATGAAGTTAAAGTATAGGGAACTTAAAATATGTTCAAAAATATGACGAATGTCGGTTCGTTTGGCCGTACGAACGCGCTGTTCGCTTAATTACGACGGAATGCGCATAAGCGCGAAAAACGAACCAAATGACGCGACGAATGGATTTTTCTTATGGCGAACACTAAAATAAAATATTTTAGTGCTTACATAAATTTTTGGATGTCCGGATGTATTCAGAACGTAAGTTATGCGCGAAAATGCAAACTTGTGCACTTTTTGACACTTTTAGTCCCTGAATGACCCAAAAGTTTATTTTAGCACACCAAACCCCTCAAAGCCTATTTATAAGCCATGTAAAGGATATTTATGGTGTGTTTAACTTATGGTCATGTTCCGGAATGTCTGTTACAGTTTAAATTGGCATACTTTCACAGTTTGTCAACTTTAGTCCCTGTAAGCGAATTAACTTGATTTCACCACACCAAACCTTCCAAAACTTATATCTAAGTTATGTAAAGGTTATTTAAGGTATGTTAAGCCTATTTCACTATTCCGGAGTGTTTGTTGCATTAAACTGGTTATATCTACGCATCAGTGTGCGTATAACCTTCCATAAAGCGATTTAGAGCTTGAAATCGAACAAGAGTTGATATGTGCAAACGATACACATATTTTTACAAATCCCAAGTATGAAATACAATATTTCATTGGTTTGGCATTTGTTTGATGGTTGAAGTGACACAGGTGTTACATGTAGAGCTTGGAGGTTGTTATCCAATGCCTCCCCCAAACCTACTCTGGACAGCGAACAGAACAGAGCGCGCAGCAGCCTGGCATACATTATACAGGGATCAGATCAACGCGTACGAAATGCTTATGTATCGTGCCCCTGACCTTAATGTAACCCCATATGTTCACGATGTATGTTAAATGTGTTTAATAATAATCACGTTTGTGTTTGTTCAATATATGCGTTACATCACGTTAAAAACCAAATGTCACCGACACGACCCAATCAGATTCAATACGCACTTGTACGACCCAAAATGACAATATACATCATAATACTACAATTAATGAAAAAATACGTCATGTTCATGTACGGTAGGCGGCTGATACACATAACACTTCTCACAGGAGTACTTGTGCTTTCAAACCAAAATGATACGATATAACGAAATAAGACATCACACGTAACCGATTTGATCCGGAACTTGCAGTGTAGTCCATATATATTAAAAAATGATGTATAATGGAAAAAACGTAAAATTTAGACTATTATCGACGCGTTTGTGAATTAAAAACTATTTTAAAAAATTTAAAAAAGGGCCAAAGCGCCCCGCTTAGGCCATAACGCAGCGCTTTGGCCCCGAAGCGCCCCGCTTAGGCCATAGCGCAGCGCTTTGGCCCCTCGTTATACCTGAAGCGGGGCAGCCTTCTCCCCCATTTCACCATCAAACAAAACACACACACTACGGTGCGATTACACACACTAGGGCGAAGATCGTCTTTTTCCGGATTTCAAACGCTATTAGGTACGATCGAACTTCATTTATTGTTTTGGTTCAAGTTATATGTTTGATTTTGATTTGATTTGGGCGGTTGTGATCGAGTTGTTGGGGCTGTTCTTCATAACGAAGAACCAAAGCGCCGCGCCGAGGCCAAAGCGCGGCGCTTTGGTTCATGTTTATTTTTTTATATTATTTGTTTAATATTATTTGTTTAATAATATTTGTTTATTATTTAAATTGTTTAATAATATTATTTGTTTTAAGTTGTTTAATAATATTATTTGTTTATTATTTTATATTTAATATTATTTGTTTATTATTTAAATTGTTTAAATAATATTATTTATTTATTATTTAAATTGTTTAATAATATTATTTGTTTTAAATTGTTTAATAATATTATTTGTTTATTATTTTATATTTAATATTATTTATTTATTATTTAAATTATTTAAATAATATTATTTACTTATTATCTTTTCAACGTGCAGGGATGGATTTCTCCGATGACGAGATTGAGCATATGGAGGCTGAGGTAGAGGTGGGAGATGAGGGAGAGGAGGGAGAGCCGGCATGTCCGTACCTGCAGTTTCCGCAGGGGTCACTGGCGAGGGGGAGATGCGCTAGGTTGCGCACCATAGAGATTGGGGGCATGTAGGGATAGACTGGGACCTGCTGGAGACCGTGGGAGAGGCCGCGCGGGCGCGTGATATAGTTGGACTAGATACTCCTTGGTCGCGCCTATTTCAGATAGCGATGGAGGACTCGTACCCTAAGCTTACGGTCGAGTTTCTTTCTACGTTTACATACGCACCGCATCCGACGGATTACGTGGAGGACCCGGATTTTCCAGTCCCCGAGGTTACATTCCGTCTCGCCGGTCAGCAGTTTCAGATGAGTGTGCGGGAGTTTGCTGTCCATACAGGTTTGTACACAGAGCCCGAGCTTGATACTGATTTATATACGCAGGCGGTTACGGTGATGGACAGGCAGACGCTTATCAGTTTCTGGAGGGCCATAGCCAGGGTTCCCTTTGGGAAATCCTGGCAAAAGGCCACCACCATTAGAGACCCCTTGTATCGATACCTGCACCATGTTATCGCGTCATCTATCGTGCCGCGGGGTACCAGCAGGGAGAATGTCAACCTCAGTGACCTTTTCTTTCTATACTGCCTACTTCGCCGCCAGCCCTGCGATCTAGCAGCCTGCCTGGCAGATTACTTTGCCACAGCATACCACCGGCAGTTCCGCGGGCAGCTGCACACTGGCTCATACATCACCGCCATTGCACGCTCGCTAGGGCTCGTGCCCGAGCATGATACGGAGCTGTTCGATCCGGTCCCGTCTACCAGGTTGGGCCGCGCGTCAGTATCTGCCATGCAGATCACCCGTACCTTTGATGTTGGTCTGAGGTTTAGGGGCCGTGATGGGCTAATTTGGCATCCGGAGGTGGTGCCGGAGGTTATCCCGGTTGTTATTGAGCTGAGGCCTGGAGTGTTAGCCCCTCCTCCTGTTCAGGAGGCCGCTCGGCAGGCTCAGCTACAGGCTCTGGGCCTCGATCAGTACCCGGGCCAGCCTCAGGATTAGGCTCAGGCTCAGCCTCAGGATCAGGCTCAGGCTCAGCCTCAGGCTCAGCCTCAGGCTCAGGCTCAGCCTGTATTCGAGGATCCGGCTCAGGAGGAGCATATCGAGGAGATCCCGGTACCACCAGTTCAGCCAGCTCCTGAGCCGCCACAGTACCCGCAGCACGTTTACGCTGACCTGCCTCCGGCAGCGCGTGAGGTGGCTCGGGACTTCGACCGGCGCCTCAGACGCCAGGGCGCACGCATTGACTGGATCGTCGAGATGCTCGTTGCTCTACGAGAGCTCGCAGGGTTGCCTCCACTTCCCCTCCCACCGTCCCCACCGCACGAGGATTAGTACCTTAGGTTGTTTGTTTAGTGTTTTGTTATGTATTATGTACTCAGTTGTATCTTTTTGTTTTGTATGTACAAACTGATATATATATATATATATATATATATATATATATTGCAGTTAATCTTCTATTTACATCACGTTGGTTTTGGATTGTTTACGTTTAATTCTTATGGCTTTCTGTACATTTTATTTAACGTGTTCGTTTAATTTAACAAAATAAACTACGTTAACAGTTTATAAAGACGCACTTATATTATATACGTTCTATAAAAATAATGACGTAAAAAACGTAATTATAAAACAACTATGAATTATATGTAACTAATATTTTATAATAATAATAAAACTCAAATACAATTTTTTCCTCCAAAAAACACTACTAAACTAACCCACATCCCACCTATTTCAAAAAAAAAAACAACACAAACTTATCTGCACACGGTTTTTGTCTTTTTGCACACCTAAAGCGCACCGCTATGGCCAAAGCGGGGCGCTTTAGGTGTGCAAAAAGACAAAAACCGTGTACGAATAGACCAGGCCATAAAAAATAATGTTAAGTTGATTTTTTAATCCGTTCCTTGACTATATAAAAAGGACCATTAATGACTTGTCATTTAAGTATCTATAGACCAAATCTTTATACCATTAACCATAAGTATTTTCTTACATCATGGATCATGTGAAACGTAATTTGCATTGATATTATGACTTTCAAGAAGTTAAAGATAGGAATGAGTAGAAGTTGTTCAAGAGTTAAATGTCATTTTAGTCTACGTGGTTTGGGTCATTTTGTCAGTTTAATACAAAGATTTCATTTTTCGCATGTGGGTCCAAAAAGGTTTCACTATTGTCATTTTAGTCCGCTGAGTTAACTTCATCCATTATTTCTGTTAACAAGAAGGGTGTTTCGGCCATTTTATATGGCCAAATTGTCTTTCTAGTTAACAGAATTGCATATAAAATGACCAAATTGTCCTTCTGGTTAACAGAAAAAATGGATGAAGTTAACCTAGTAGACTAAGGCCGTGGGGTATGGTGGGGCGGGGGTTGGGCTTGGGTTGGGGCATTTGGTGACACGTGGAATGGGAGCCCCCCCCCCCCCCACCGCCTGGTTACGTGTCCGCGGGGTATGGCGGGCGTGGGTTGGGCTTGGGTTGGGTGCACCGCGTGACAGAAGTAATTAAAAAAAAATACAAAAAAAAATTATAAAAAATCACACAACAATTATACAAAAAAACCTACAACTTCATTAAAATTTAAAACATTACATAATCCTAAAAATTACAAAATAAAAACCTAAAGCGTTAAAAAAATTTCAAAAAGGTCGATCTTGTCGAACGTCTTTTTTTCCTTGCCTCGAAACTCTATGTTAGCCACCGCCACCCGGTCCTCGTGGCTTAACTCACCACCGGGAACGGCTTCGTAGTAAGCCTTGAAACGCTCGAGCTTGGGCCGTAGCTCGCGCCATTTATGTTGGCACGCGTTGAGGTTGTGGCGGTCGTTACCGACGTTATGTCGGTAGGCTTCGAATGCTTCCACCCAATATTTTGTTTGGCCCGGTGGCCGACCCTTCATAGCGTCAACGACGCTAGTGACGAGAGCAATTTCCTCTTCATGAGTCCATGATGCCATAGCGGGGTTGGGTTCGTGGGATGGGGTGGACCAGTGGGGTAGCGGGTTCGAGAAGATGTGGGTAGCCGGTGGGGTTGTTGGGTTCGTGGGATGGGGGGACCATTGGGTTGGGGTTACAATATATAGGCCTTTGGGAGACCCGCGTGGCGGTTCGAGAAGATGGGGGGACCGTTTGAATTTTAAAATTCAAAATTTAAAAAACCGCCTGACGTGACGGGTGAGCCAATGAGATTCAGCCAACTAGCATGGCCATACCGCCCCACGCCCGGCTTGAAAGCCAAGCCCCAAGGGCCACGCCCAAACCCAAGCCCACCCTGGGTGGTGGCTTGGGGGTTTTCCCCCAACCCACGCCCAAACCCCCGCCCCATACCCCACGGTCTAAAATGGCAACGGTGAAACATTTTTGGACCCACAAGAGAAAAATGAAACATTTGAACTAAACTGTAAAAATGACCCAAACCACAGGGCCTAAATGACATTTAGCTCTGGATGTAAGATTAAATATATTACGTATTAATATTTAATCTGTAGCCATTATAATCATTTACATTATATAGATCAAAATATATAACAATCCTATTAAATAATTAGTTGGTAATTGTTGATGGACCATATTACCCTTATTAACTAATTAGGGTTTCCTCCTGGGTGCTTATATAAGGAGACTTATGTGGAGGTTAAGGGGTTAGACAGTTACACATTAGACACAACCCTAATAACACATAACATCAATTCGACCTCCATCTCCATACCGATTCCCTTATCGGTTTTTCTTAGCCACCATCATCAGTCAGCACCCTAAGGAGGAACCAGACCAAGATGACAATCATGTCAACCCTTAATGGATTCTCTGCTAACCTGTGCTGATGCAACCAAAGGTATGTTTTCATGTTTTCCTTTATGTTCAAAACAGAACTGAACCAACATGTGGTATCAGAGCATATGTTGATTAGTCAGTTCTGTTTTCTATCCGTAAATCTGGATTAAAAACTGGAAAACAGGTTTTAAAACGATAATTAAAAATTCGTTTTTCATCATCAGAAATCATTACAGTTCGATTTCTGTCATCTGATATACATCTCGGATCGTTATGTTCATTCGTGATTACTGTTCCGAAATCTGAAGTTTCAGAAATATGATTAAATGTGTAATAAAATTCCAGATTTCGGATGAATGTTTGAGTATTTTTTATTTAGGGTTCATCACGTTCTTAGATAAAATTCGAAATATCCTATAAGTTTTGGAGTATGATTTGAATTGTTATGTGTTTTTCCTTATTTTGATCTATTTTTTTCTATTAAGGATTTTCGAAATATGTTAAAGGGATAAACATATCATGATTTCGAAATTTAGTGATAAAAATAGATCAATATTATAATAGGAAACCATATCACAATTCATATTTTTCGAATTTTTTGTTAAGTTATCACAACAAACAGCTATTATACAGAGGATTCGAAATCTTTAATGTTCAAATCGCACAAGCCCCTTAACATTCGCACAAGATCAGATCTCGAAAAAAAAAAAAAAAAAAAAAAAAAAAAAAGATCTGATCGCACAAGACATAACAGATCGCACAAGGCCTTAGTGGATCGCACAAGACTTGTGGATCGCACAAGACCTTGCTAATCGCACAAGGCATTACTGATCCATGAGTTTTGGGCCTTATTAATCACACGAGTTTACTTGGGCCTTATGGATCGCACAAGTCTACTTGGGCCTTGTGGATCGCACAAGTCTACTTGGGCCTTATGGATCGCACAAGTCTACTTGGGCCTTATGGATCGCACAAGTCTACTTGGGCCTTATTGATCGCATAAGACTTGGGCATTACCGATCGCACAAGTCATTACTGATCGCACAAGTTCGATCCGCGCTAACAGGTGGTTTGCTATTAAATAATTGGTTTTGTAATTACTTAGCTAATTAATAAGGATCAAATAATGTTTTACAAAACCAAAATAGCTTAACTTGAATGAGCTTCTGATATATCATTTCTGGCCAAAGCTGACTTGATACATCTACTTATCATTCAAGTATTACGAAAGCTATGTTGTGTATGCGTCATAAGCATGAATGTCTTAATTTCTGGCCAAAGCTGATTTAATTCATTCATCGATGGCATACTCAACAAGTGCATAACTAAAGTGATTGTTTCAATTCTGGCCAAAGCTGATTTGTTACAACTACTTTGCACATATGCTTAAATGATTACACTTCTGGCCAAAGCTGTTTTGTCTTCATTTAAGTAGAATTTTTTAGCTAAGTCTATTATTTTGATGTTAGTAATAGACATATCACAATCTCTTCACATAATGATCCTTAGATTAATGATCCTTAATTAAGTTTTATGATCATTTCGTCTGCCTTATTCTTAGTACCCATAATGTTACTCACTATAATTTTCTTCTATATATATCTCATCCACTCTATTTTTTTTTAAACCTAAAATGTTTGCTTTATTTAAAGTTTCTATTAGAATTAGCTCTTAAATTAAATCCTTGATTACTTCTTAAGACACGATAATCCTATTGCTCTCTTCTGATAAAGATTATAAAGAAGAAAATTAGAGCATGATGAATAGGACAAATCGACCATGATGTCTATTATGATAATCAAGAACTCTCTAACGTAAATGCTATCACTAAAGTTATTCCAGATTAAGTCTTTCCTAAGACTAATCTATAATTATGGAATAATCACTAGAACTCCTAAGATGCATGCCTTAATTTGAAACTCTAAACTATAAAGTTAAGTGGTATATGTGAATACATTATAATGCACAAAACCATGACCCATAAAGTTAAGGGCTTACGCATGGAAATAAGTACATCTTTCCAGTACATTACATACTAAGATTTTCACTTGTACATTTTGATGCATTATAAAATCAACTACAACACTCAAAATACCAAAGTATAACGAGTGTGTTGATAAGCAACATATGTACAAAGAAATAAATGTTTAAAGCTGGAAAATAAGTTGTTATTCACCTTACAACCACTTAAAACGTTTAAAGAGGATTGTTCTAAGGTCCATAGACAAATTACAAGTGCTAATTCCAACTTTAAGGTTCTTCAAGGGAAAAATCTCACTGCATAATTATGTCATTAGACTAGACATAAGCAACGAGACTATCCATTATTCTAGAGAACAGTTGGGTAAATTAATTAGATAGTCACTTATTAATGATATTTAAGTCTGGTAACTTCAATATTCCAATTAACACATGATTAGTTGAATCTAGTTCCATACGTTTCCTTCCCAGAACTTGACAAATAACTAATATGAGAGTTAGTGACAAAATTAATTGTTAACGCTATAAGAACCATAATAAGCAGTCTTCTAACAAAGCTTTTCGATACATTACATGTTCTGATTATTAATCAGAGTACAGTATCATTACTTAGGCTATGTCATGAAGGTTGTGAGGTTTGCATAGTCAACATAAAGTCACACTTATCTTAAACTCTCATCTTATTTGTTCTAAATATCTGGATAGAAACATTATTAAAATGAAACTAGATGATACCTTACATTTTCACAACTTTTGTCATCATGAAAATGAGAATTTGACAAAAGGAAAATGAGACTTATAAATTTCATCCATTATAACCGAAATTCATGAGAAATTATGACATGGTTAATGAGGATGATTATTCAACTAATCTCATTCTAAGTGATTTTAAATCATGACGTTATAGCTCTAAATATTATTTGGCTTAAGGAATAAGTATGGGTTCATCATAAGTCATTCATTGACATTCGTGGAACTTATTCAAAATGGAATATTCAGACATAATTCATTTATCATTTAAAAGACTATCAACTTGTAGCTAACTTTTGTCGCATATGGCCCACGTTCTTAGAAGAAATCTATTCATATGTTTACTTATTAAGATTTCTATTAAATATGTCCTTAAGTTTCTTATGACATTTGGACGTTAAAGAAATCAAATAAAGTCTAACGTATATATGATAGGTTCCCACGTAACGTACCTCATTGAAACTTCTCTTGTAGCATTTCTAGAGATATCAAAGATCAGTGGGAGCATTAAATGTCTTAATAATAACTTGCCATAGTTGCAAGAGGTGGGGGAGTGAAAATTTTACATTACCTAAAATTGCACCTCTTGTACAAGACACCGCTCCATCACGACACTGTTCTATCAAAACTTATCTCCTTAAAATCTAATGCTACTCTTACAAATTTAAAACTGGAAAACAGGTTTTAAAACAATAATCAACTCAGGAGGTCATCTAGGTTTAAAAGCCTACTAACTTTGATGATTACATAACCTCCCTAACTGAAGTTGAAATGGATTTTGGAAAAGATTATTGATCCTATCTCTCATAATTAAGCCATTAGTGTCAATCAATATTCTTAATGGAATAAAACAGTTTTCTAGTAAAACTGACTTTATATGTTCGTATAACGTTTGGGATTTGATTGAATTACCTAAGAGTGTTCATAACTAAACCAAATCCTAATATAAACGTTAAGACACAAAGGAGCATGATTGATTGTCAAAGGTTACACTCATAAAGAGATGAATTATCAAAGAGTCTTTCTTACCTATCTTACACAAGATTTCTTTGAGGATCATCACTGTTCTAGTAGCTTATAATAGTTTAAGGCTACATTAGATGAACATTAAAAACAATTTCCATAACAAATGGCTGACACATTTACATGTTCATTAGATAACAACCTAAAGTTTCAAACTGAAGGTTAAAGAACACTTTATTTGTAAGCCAATAAAATTCATGTATGGGTTAATGCAAATATCATAATGTGATGAAAAGCTAACGTAATCATTTTCATCAAGAATCAAGTGGATTAATGTACCTACCTCAAAATGAGTGGGAGCAACTAAGATAAACTTGTCTATATAGATGACATTCTTTTGACAAGTATATGTTACATAAGTCAAAGCATTGTTAACACAAACTTTGATATAATAGATCTCAAAGATATCTCTTACGTGATTGATATCATAACATACTGAGATAGACCCAATGGGATATTAGTTCTGTTCCATAAGTTTAACCTTAAATGGGTCCTTACATATGTAACAAACAATACTGCTCTCCTTTAGAGGATAATAGGATAAATGAGATTATTTTTTACGCTTCATTAATTGGAAGCCTTATGTAAGTTCAAGTCTATACTCGTTTAGATATTACTCATATTGCAACACACTAGATATGTCTAGATTAATGTGTAGCATCTAATGGAGTATTACAATATCTTTAAAAGAAACGAGAGGCTATTATTTGAAGAAGAAGTGAGAATTAAAACCGGTTTATTATTATAACTTTGTGATATTCAAAGATGATAAAATGTAATTTCGGGTATATCCTTATGTCAGCAGACAAAACCTATTTCATGGAGGAGTCATAATGCACTGATATTAACAACCTAAGTTATAACGACATAATATAGTCACTAAATGTTGTTGGAAATTTATCAGTGGACTCATAAGTTTATTAACTCCATATAATTAATGTTTTGAAGACTTAGTGTGATAAAGTCAGCTACCATGACTCCTTGAACAGTAACAGTTCAAGAGGTGCTGCATTAAATTTCGATACGCAATTAATTATTCGTTTATGAACGAATTGAGGAAACTAAGTTTTGTATCGAATACATTCATGATATGCTTAAGGATCCTGTAACTGAAGGGCTATTACCCATAAGTCTTATTAAGAGAGCTCAGAGACGGGTATTATTTGATGGCCATGCGCAAATGCATATCGTACTATGAATGACTAAGTATTAGTTAATTTTTCCTCATCAGTTTGATTTTGTACGTCTCTAAGAATATGTCAAGTCGACATAATGGCATATAGACAAATATAGTTACAAATCAAACAAAGGGCTTACGCGTATTTTGATCATGACGATTAGGTTTTAAATTAAGGCTATAGTATGATTAATGGGGGTCCTGAGTCGCATAATGATTCAACGGCTGTATTTTTCTGCTATAATACTTGTTTAAGGCTAAAATGAGTGTTAACTCCTGATCAGGCTTATCTAATACTCATAGTAAATGATTACTCGGCTAAGTGGGAGAATGTAAGATTAAATATATTACGTATTAATATTTAATCTGTAGCCATTATAATCATTTACATTATATAGATCAAAATATATAACAATCCTATTAAATAATTAGTTGGTAATTGTTGATGGACCATATTACCCTTATTAACTAATTAGGGTTTCCTCCTGGGTGCTTATATAAGGAGACTTATGTGGAGGTTAAGGGGTTAGACAGTTACACATTAGACACAACCCTAATAACACATAACATCAATTCGACCTCCATCTCCATACCGATTCCCTTATCGGTTTTTCTTGGCCACCATCATCAGTCAGCACCCTAAGGAGGAACCAGACCAAGATGACAATCATGTCAACCCTTAATGGATTCTCTGCTAACCTGTGCTGATGCAACCAAAGGTATGTTTTCATGTTTTCCTTTATGTTCAAAACAGAACTGAACCAACACTGGATTCAAACATTCGGTCTCTTCAAGCCAAACATTTACGATCATGTCACTTCAATATAGGTTTCATGACTAAAGAAATGTCGTAACCAATGTTTCTTTTCACACTCGTATGTCAATATTTTCTGCATCTCAAACAAATAATGGAACAAAGGTTATTACATCAAAAACTTACATTCAACAATTTTATACGAAAACATACTTTCTTGCTAGCAACTTTTAGTGAACCGCTAACCCATCATTGAGCCGTTTCTACATACGTTACTTTAACATAAAACTTTTTTTCTTATGTAACATACTTTAGTAAAATGTATGTAAGCAACTTTATACAGCAAGTAAAACGCCAACGCAACATTGTGCTATTGTTATTTTAAATGCTATAGAATGTTAACATAAAGATAATAAATAAATTATTATAAAAAACTATAAATATATTACATGTTTACATATAAGGATGTCTAAAAGGTTCGTGGCTCGGAGCTCGCTTGGATTTAGCTCGAAAAAAACTCATGACTCGGTTTGAAAGTGAGCTGAGCCGGCTTGGCTCAGTTAGAAAGTAAGTCTAGCACGAATCGGCTCGTAACGAGCCAATTGGCTCGGTTTGGCTCGATCATTAGCCCGGCTTGGCTTAGCTTAGATTATTGTACTTTTAATATGCTTTACTTTAGCATACATATAATATATAATAGAAAATTGATTATTATTTGCAAGTTATTTAGGAATGCACTTAGATGTCTATAACATATTTAGAGGTTAATTGGGATGGTAATGAACTATTATCATATTTCTCTAAGATTTGAAACTGATTTCGTATTTGATTGAACTTGACTTTGGCTTGTAATATAGTAGGTTAAACTTATTTTGGATATGTGATTTTGAACTCCTGAATGATATTTTAGACTATTTTGAAAGTTACGTATTAGTATTATTTTTTTTAATTCAAGTCAAACTAAACCGACCCGAGCCGGCTCGGTTAAAAACCAAACCGAGCTCGAGCTAAGATTTTAAGCTCGATTTCAATTCCGAACAGAGCCAAATCGGTTTATAATCAAACCGAGCCCGAGCTTGTCCTAGCTTAGCTTGGATCGGCTTGTGAACGGCCCTATTTACGTAAACCCACTCAAATAATTCATTGAGCCTACCTACTCTAGTACTATAGTATCATTTCAGATTTTCATCCCAATGTGAAGTGCAAATACATAATGGAATAATGGATAGTGCACTTTAGCCCAAAAGGTCAATTTTTATCAGTGGGCCTACGATAAAAGAAAAGGGTTACATAGAAGCCCAACCCATTTACACCTCAGTGATCAGACACGTAAAGATGAAATAATACAAAAAAAAAACATAAAAAGCCCAAAATATTGGGTTTCAACTTTAAAGTCTCCATAAAATCTATGGAAAGAAAATAAATTGGACATGAGATAAGTGATGCTTATATGCATCTCATGAGCAGTAAATTAAAATTTAGAAGTACCATCAAATACAAAAACAGACCGAACTCATGACCCGTTATCGTCACAAAAACTTCATATTATTCTGATTCTGATTGATCTTGAAGATAAGCGAGCCGAACCGTCTTCAATCAACAATTGGAAGCCAGGAAGCTTTTACATGAGAGCTATTTTGCCTCTTTTGATATTTTATATATTTTTTAGTTTTTAGTTTTGGATTCAATCACCTTCTTGGCAAAAGAAGGCAAGCAAAAAGCAGCTGCGTGAATCTGTATGCGGAAACAGTTGAATAGTTTTAGAACAGATAATGAAGAATTAAGAGGGCGTTCGGGAATTGAGATTGCGTATTCAAACTGTTAATTTGCATACTAAGGTTCTCATGCATCAACAAGTTCTATAAATTATAAACATATATACTATTTTAGCAGTTAAACACTACATTAAGCGCAAAGTAGAAACCAATTTACTCTTTATTACCGATTTTAACCACCAAATTGCATTCATTACTGGCTGTAACAACTAAGAAGCATGTCATTTCTATGCCGATCTTCAAAAATGTTGTGTGACATCTTATTGGTGATAAATTGTAATTTGGTTTCAGTTTTGTGTCTAATTTAAAAATAGTAGCTAAAATCAGAAAATATGTAGATTTCGTTTTGATTTAATGCAGTTGCACATAAACACTACTTATCTAAATTCTTGTAAAGTGAAATAAGCAGTTTAAAGTAGGGATGAGCTCGGTACCGGTACCGAAAATGTTTGGTACGTTACCGGTATTTGAAGGTAAAATTCGGTAAAATAACCGGTTCGGTACCGGTACCAAGTACCAAATGCTCATCTCTAGTTTCAATCAATCAATCAATCATACCCAGTAAAATCCCACAAAGAGCAAAGCTATTTGTAGGGTCTGGGGAGGGTGGGATGTAGGCACACCTTACCTCTACCCCTAGGGATAGAGAGGCTGCTTCCAGAGAGACCCTCGGCTCCAAAACACCCAGGAAAGAAATAAATAGAGCATGGGGTGTGTGTGTGTATGTGTATGAAGCTACCAATGTAGTATGAGTTGCAAAATAGTGCATGGTAGAACAGAACAAATATGACAACACAAACAGTCTATACACATAGTTACATATTTACGACCATACACTACACCTAGAAGCACAACTGTACAAAACATCCTATACACATAGTTACTTATGTACGACCATACACTCCACTACACCTAAAAACACAATTGTACCCTTTCCTAGAAATCCTTAACCTTAATCCTACGTCTCCACGAGCTCCTATCATGGACCATGTTCTCAGAGAGGTGCAATTTTTGCAAATCCTGCCTAATCCGCTCATCCCAAGTAATTTTGGGTCTGCCTCTACTCCTCCTCCCCTCCACCAACCACTCTAACTGGTTCTATCATCTGCCTCCTCTTCACATGCCCAAACCATCTCAATCTTCCCTCCTTTATCTTATCTGATATACTAGCTACTTCTAACCTTTCCCTAAAAACATCATTTCTTATCCGGTCTAACCTTGTGTGGCCACACATCCATCTTAGCATTCTCATCTCTGCTACCTCCATCTTGCGTGCCTGTACTTCCTTAATGGCCCAACATTCGGTTCCATATAACATAGCAGGTCTAATTGCCAACCCTATAGAATTTCCCTTTCAATTTTGTTGGGAACCTCCTATCGCACAATACCCCAGTGGCAGCTCTCCACCTACACCATCTAGTTTAAAGTTGCTAATTCAAAACCGCTTATTTAAAAAACCAATAAGCAGATAATCTGTTTTAATAAACAAATCCAAACACCTCCATACTTAAAATATTTTGAGAGTGATTGACAAATACCTCACGGTTGTAGAACTTCAATGGTGGCGTAGATGTGTTTTGGTTTTCCTTTTCATCTATTGGGTTGATTGGGTTCTTGAAATCAACTTCCGGTCCCTCAGTTGAACATACCATGAAGCCAATGACCCCACTGACGTCAAGTTGGAATCAAATATTAGAAGAATTAAACAAAATTCCAAAAGAACGAAAAACATCTATCTAAACAATAATACACCATTGAAAAGAATAAATCCTACTTCGATTGTTCGGGTTCAGATCAAAACAGGACATTGTCTAGTACAGGAAGTGTCCGGTAAAAGTGACCGAAAGTGTCTGGAATACTTTTCTGATTTTTATTAATATTTTGTGCGTTAATACAATTACGAGAAATATATTACTACAATAATTCTTTCTTTAAAAATGCCATTTAACAGGTTGTAAGATTAATTCTGGCAACTTCAGTTTTATATTTACCCATTTGAAACAGGTCAGGTCAAAAACAAAGCATTGCATCAGGTTGACCAGAAGCACATTTTTAAAAAAAAAATATTAATGTTTTACATAAATATAAGATTGGGGAAGGTTAAAGTACAATAGCCCCTTAATGTGCAGCGGTGCGAAGTGAATTACGCATGTTCATTTTAAAATACGCATGTTATTTGCATAATTATGCACGGGTTGGGTTAAACCCTAATTACACACGTTATTTGCATAATTACGCATGGGTTGGGTTAACCCTAATTACGCACGTTAATTGCATAATTACACACGTTATTGATCACTCCAGCACCGCCGCACGTTAAGACCCTTTTGTATTTGAAACTTTCACTATAAGATTAATAATATTACAACAACAATCTCAATGTTGAGTATAAGCGGTTTAGTTTGTTGCATGAATTTACATTACACTCTGTTCGTCTTTAGAACCCTTTCCTTTTTAGTTAATATATTTTATTCTACCAATATGATCTGTCTGAGATAAGATAAACCCACATCAAGCCGTTCATATTAAATATTAGTTACCTTGGATATGTAGGAACCGTGGTCCATGCATAGTTAACGGAACCTTTAAAGATCTGGCGGCAATTTGCAACAATGTCTTCAATGATATGCATGTGGAGCCATATGCTTTCAGCCTGAGTACACATAACGCCACCTGGACGGAGCGCTTTTGCAACCGACTCAAAAAACGGTTTCTCAAATAGTTCTTGTGCAGGCCCTGAAATTGAAATTGAAATTAAAATTTTACTTTAATTACTTTTATATTCCAAAATTATTGTCTGAAAACATAAGAAACACAACTTAAATTGTGCAATTAAAGCAAGTTTTAGTTGGCAGAATTTCATTTTTAGGCTTGATGCAGCTATGAGTGCCATTAACGCATAGTGTTAATCATAAGGGTAGTTAAAGGAATAAAGAGAACATAATTACGATTGTAAAAAGAAAAAACGGACAATAATTTTGGTACAAGCTAAATTAGTAAGAGTAAAGTACACGGATGGTCCCTGTGGTTTACCAAATATTTAGATTTGGTCCCTAGCTTTCCAAAAGGACACAAATGGTCCATGTGGTTTTCACTTTGTAACGCATTTAGTCCCTAACTTGGACCTGATGAAACCTTTAGGTTTGGTTGTTGGGGACTAAATACATTACAAAGTGCAAACCACAGGGACCATCCATATACTTTACTCAAATAGTAATATGGACAATAATTTTGTGATGTAGAATAAGTGATCAATGTGCTATATTTAATAACTAAAAAAGCTATACTGTTAAAATAACAATTTAATTGGATTCCCACAAATTAAAGGAAAATAGAGTAATTTAAAAAGTTTTAATCATTTGAAAACAATTTGAGCAACTTTTAACCCGTTTGACACGGTCTACGAGTAAGATATTTTACCCACTTGCTTTATTGATAAGTTTTACAGGTTTCACTTATAGGAACCAGGGGTGCTAAACGAGCCATGTTCGTGGGTTGGTGGGGTCGACCCGACCTGAACCGAACCTGAACACGACCCAAACCCAAACACCGTGTCATACATATGAACCCGAACACAACCCGAATATTTGCGGGTTGACCCGAATACGACCCGTTCAACCCGAATATTGTATATTTTTTTTTCGCAAAATCATATACTAAAATTAAACTTTTACTACAAAAACACAAGTGTATATAATACAAAGGCGTTTTAATTATAAAATCTTATGTCAATTTCTCTTTTTAAGTTATAATTATAATTATGGCATAAAATACCCACCCAATTTAATAATAAATTACGACATAAAACATATTGTAAAAAATAAAAAATAATACAAATGGTTTAAACGGGTCAACCCGCCAAGGTTGACACGAACCAGACCCGTTTAGCTACACGGACTCGCGGGTTCAACCTAAAACTACCCCAAACCCATGTATAGACTAAACCGGTAAACCCAAACCCACGAATTTCATGTTTGGTCTGTGTCGTGTTTTGGGGTCGTGTCAAAAATTCACACCTAGGAATATGCAAATACAACCAAAAATGCAACCTCTATAGGGGTATACCTATTGGATCGGAAGAATCAACAATAACAGCATCGTAACTTCCTTCTTGTGCAGCCTTTAGAAATGCGACACCTGACAGATTAAAAATCATACGAAAATCAAATCTTAATGAATTTAAACATAAAAACTAGTTGTTGAAAACAAGATTTTAGTGCATGGGTAATACCATCACCAACATGGAGTGTGACACGAGGATCTTCATAGCCGACAGCTACATCAGGAAAATATTCTTTGGAAACCTGAAAAGAACTTCAAATTTATACTTTTTGACTTGTATATGTTATGACTTACATTTACTGTTAACCAATGTTTTGAAAACCTGACCAGGAACCAGGGGTCTGACCTGTCCGGTTCACCATATCAGACTCGTTTTGGGTTGAAACAGAAACCGGCGGCCGGACGGGAAAACCGGCCTGTTGAACCGGATTTTATTAAAAAAACTTCAATTTTACTCAATTTATTTTTATGATATTTATGGCATCACCTGGTTCTTACATCCAGCCCGATCAATGGACCAGTAAAGAGACCGGTTTAATGTCAGCTCTGGTTCTGGTTCTGAAAACATTGCTGTTAAATTTCTATAAAAAACTTCATATTTACATATTAAAAATCACAATGATAAACCATGGTTTAATGACTCGGATGTACCCAAAAAAAGTAGAACGGCTAAAATGCGATATATGAAAAGGATGTTGACATCTTATGCAAAAACACATAAAAAATTGATAAACTAAAGTTAAAGGGATCATGAAAACTCACATCAACTACCATTTTATCAATCTCGCATATATCAATATGCTCAACCGAAGAATGACGAGCCACTTCACGCAAGACACCACCATCTCCACCTCCAATAACCAAAACCTGCAAATAAAAGACGTTTAAGGCAAAATCAATCTAAAATTTAAAAAAACGTGTATTTTTTGCAAGCAAGATTGCAAATAGTATTTCGCACACATCTTTAGAGACCACGAAACTTTTAATAAAAAGTTAAAAAATAAATAAAAAACAAAAAATGTTAATAGTAAAGATTTACCCATCAAAGACTAAATTTTTCGTGTGAAGGACACAGATCGTCACTGTGGTTTGCACTTTGTAACGCATTCAATACCCAACATTTTCCAAAAGTACATGAATGGTCCTTGTGGTTCGCACTTTGTAACGCATTTAGTCCCTAACTTGGACCTGCTAAAACTTTTAGATATGTTGATTGGGGACTAACTGTGTTTCAAAATGCAAACCACAGGAACCATCCATGTACTTTTAGAAAGCTAGGGACCAAATCCGAAATTTTGGTAAACCACAAGGACCATCCATGTACTATACTCAAATTTTTCGTAGTTTCTAAGAGCTAGCAAACTTGGTATATGAGAAACTTTTCTTAACATTATGTTAATTGCGTTAAGTATTTCACACACATTTACACACAACCATGAAGTTTTTAATACATAGATGAAGAAAAAAATTTGTTTCTGACACTGTATCCATAAATTCGCAACACAACGGTTATAAGAGTCTGTAAAACCTTCTTAGGATTGGGAATTGAACAGAGTGGAAGATGAGTAATCATTTCTTGATATGCACATTCGTCTCTTTCGGTAAGTTGAATAACACCATCCAAAACAAGAACTTTTCCATATGTTGCAGACTGAAACAAGTGGAGATCAAATAACCAACTATTAGAACAAAAAACAGAAATAATATCATACAGAATTTTTATATATAGGTTATCGCAGTGGGATATCGGTAATTTTAATATCATGCAGAATTTTTATATATAGGTTATCACGGTGGGATATCGGTAATTTTAATATCATGCAGAATTTTTATATATAGCAATATAACACTAACAATTCAGTACACTCTCCTACCATTAATAAATTAACCTTTTGCAACTTGCAAAACACTAACAATTTTAGCAAGTAGGAACTGATTAAGACTTAAAACACCAACATTTAACAATTAACAATTTAAGACTTAAAACACTAATAGCAGTAATAAGAAAAAAGACAAATGGTAGCGCTAAAAGAAAATTTACTGATATCGAGAAAATCGGCGATATATCGGTCAAATATCAGTCAATATCACCAATAATATTGGTACCGATATTTGACACCGATATTTTACATGGGGACCAATATATCAACGATATTAACTGCATAGAAGTAACACAATACAAATAACAAAAGTGAAAAAAATATATATACCTGAAAAACCATAACATCTTGATAATCAGATTTGCCCTGAAATAGTATCTTTTCAACCTTCAAAGAGTGTGCTTCCCCTGCATGTACCACGAAAGGTCAAAAAGGTAATTTAGTTCACTGATTAGTCTATTCTCATAGTCTTATACATCCGCCCAGGCCGTCTCCGAAAATCACAACAAAAAAAAAAATTGGCCCTGTGCGAGATAAAAAATTTTGGGCCCTATTCGCGAATTGTCATGTATTATAAACTCATCAATTATTTAATCACTAAATTTTCTGTGAAAGTAATTTAAATAGTTATTTTTAGCTAAGTTTAGATAGTAATTTATTAATTAAAGGGAAGATGTAGTTGACAAAATTAAGCATTAAAAGCCATATGCAGCTAACAAAAAAAACCAAAAAATGAAGCTAACATAGAGAATTTGGAGACGCGGGGATTATGTCTCCTTGTTGTTTAAGCAAGGCAGTAACCTCCTTGACAAGAGCTTGTTTGTGTCATCTATCGATTCAGTGCATATATATTCTAGCTTATACAACGTAAATTCTATACAAAATTAAAAAGACTTGGGCCCCCGGAGGGTTTGGGCCTTGTGCCGTCGCCCACCCCGCACCCCCTCCGGGCCGAGCTTGCATCCGCCTGATACGAAGTCGCCAAGCCATACACGATCAGCACTTTCTCTCATGAAAAGTATAACACACAAGCAAAAGTTGCTTATCTAAGGTTTGTTTACAAGAAAATAATGTAAATCTTTGTATTACAGGATTTGATTGTTTAGTTAACACTTAACAGTAAAATCACTCTCTAACTATGTGCAGAGTCAAATATCAAAATTTTCATAGACTCCATAATACACTATATATCGTAAGAATCCACTATACATTCCTAAAAATAAAAATC
Organism: Helianthus tuberosus; assembly: GCA_030545235.1. Classification (NCBI taxonomy): domain Eukaryota; kingdom Viridiplantae; phylum Streptophyta; class Magnoliopsida; order Asterales; family Asteraceae; genus Helianthus; species Helianthus tuberosus. The sequence goes on from CM060449.1 coordinate 185,466,176, forward strand.
CCCCTTTACTAGACACATAAAACTGTACATATAAGTGTACCTTAATGACAATGCATCATCAAAATGAAGCGTCATGTATCATGTGTTTGACCACTAAATGTCAACAGATGATTAATGATTTAACAGGCGTAAAATTTGATAATTATCTATAAATAAGTACTTAAGACTTTAAAGTATTAGATTTCAAAATGAAAAAGTAATTCGTACAAATTTCATTGTTAAAACATCACCTATTGCACTCACAAATGTCAAATATTTGGCTCTTGTAGCTTTTATAAAGTGAGTACCAGACAACATGAATGATTATTTCTGCACAACTTTAAGCACATGCTCACCTGAATTGACAATTTAGTTTTTTGTTCACACGTACCAGTGAGACAGTAGTAATCATAACACCCCAAGTGCAGAAAATCTCCAATATTAATTTTGAATAAAAAAATTGCTTGCAAATCAGCACAAAGTGCAAAGTGAAACATCATAACAAAATAGAAATATATTAAAGCACATAATACTATAATAGTCCATAACCATATATGTATATTCTAAGCAAATTAAGGTTTTCATAAAAATCATTGTCCGAAAATACGAATTGCCCACAAGGCCACTATCAAAACAGAGCAACTTTATTCATTACATGCACTTTCAATGATGAAAATCAAGCTAATATCCACAAAAGGATGTACACTCTGGGCCGAAGCAACAAAAGCGGTTTAAAGCTCAATGTTGCATGGTAATAACACGAACCCGCAAGTAACTTTTTAGAAGTACAAATCAAAAGAAATGATTAGATAACTTTCAAGGTTTTTCAGATCAAATGGATTCACATTAAATTATTTTTGCATCAACATGAAGTAGATATCACAGATTAATCATCATTTGTTAAACACCCTCAATAAGAAATCATTATATCAATTTTGAATAAATCATTAAAAAATATTAATGTAATCCAGGATAGGTGAAAAGGTAGTCATCAGTCACCCATTTGCCCATCATGTGTGTTAATAAAAATGGAACATATACTGTTTTGACTTTTGAGAGAAGATTAAAAAAATTGAACTCAATAATCAACCAATAAAAACATAAAAATAGTATCTTTTTAAGTTAATAACTACTAGAGCTGCAAACGAACTAAACTTTCAACGAACAATTCATGCACCGTTTGGCGTCAGTTAATGAACGAACACACGAACAAAAAAACTGTGTTTGTTTAGTTAAATGAACGAACATGAACAGAGGCCGCGTTAGTTTATTTATGTTCGAGAACATTCGCTAACGTGTTCGTTTGTTTGTGTTCATTTGTGTTCGTTTGTGTTTGGGGTTTTAAATTTTTATATCTATTAATAACTTATGATATATCTTTATTTATTTTACATTTTATCAGCCAAATAATATATATATATATATTTATTCCTTTATTATATTTATATATAATATATATAACGCCCGTTACGTCGTTTATGTTCATGAATGCTTGTTTGTGTTTGTGTTTTATCAGCCAAATAATATATATATTTATTCCTTTATTATATTTATATATAATATATATAATGTCCGTTATGTCGTTTATGTTCATGAACACTTGTTTGTGTTTGTGTCATGAACGCCCTTTTTGTTCGTGTGCGTTCATGAACGTTCGTTTGTGTTTAGTACCTAAAATTAACAAACAAACATGAACAAGTTCATTTCCTTCATGATCGAACACAAACATAAAATCTCGTTCGGTAAGCGTTTGTGAACTGTTCGTAAACACATGTATATCCTTAACAAACGAACACCTGTTTGTTCGTTCGTCCGTTTCGTTTGCAGCCCTAATAACTACCCTATAATCAAACCGAAAATGACATAAACATATAAAATTGTTTTATAAAAAAGCTAATTAGCACTCAACAAACAATCATAGCTTACAACTAACAAGTACACAAATATATTAATTAAACTATAAACTATAAATTATAAACAATACAATCTGTTAAATAATCAATAAGAAAACCCTAAAATGAATAAAAAACATAAAAAAAAATACAAAAACAGAGGTGCTCTGTAAACAATCCATAATCAAACATTCAAACTCAAAACTCTAACAAACACAAATGAAAATATATTCTAAAAATAATAATAAATTAAAAAAAAAACTCACCAGGCCACATTGGGCTAATCTCTGAAAACCAGCCGGGAATAACAGAGGATATGTTTCCGCCACCGTTAACGGCGGCGGCGGCGCCGTTATCGTCACCGTCTTTGAGCTTTTTCATGGGAGAACCGGTAACGGCGGCGGTAACGTTGTGTTCAGCCATTTGTGTGGGTGCGTATAAACCCTAACGACGCAAACGTAAATAGAGAAAGTGTGAATTGAACAGAGTGGTGGAGATTCTGCTTACGAAAGACGCGTGTATATTTATAGATATCTTTCTGTTTATGGGGGGATTAATTAAAAAATATATAAAATGAAAGCTAATGATATGCTACTTGATTAGGGTTTCCACACTTCATGGTCGACATATCTCTTTGCTTTTTACTTTTTACTTTTTAAAGGTAAGGGTGAAAGGAGTGGTTAAACACCTTAGAGTGGCAAACTAAAAAATCAACCAATCAGAGTGCGTCACGTCAATAAATGAAAAGTGTTTAAACTTTGCTGAAAAGTGTTGGCAATGGTTTAGACACTTGTTGAAGTGGTAAACTTTAAAAAGGAAAAATGTGTGATTTGTTGAGATTGGAATGGACCCCACCCCACACTACCCTCTCTCTCGTACTATCCCTTCACCGCACGGCAATCCCTCACCGACTGATCAACCAAACAGCCTAAGTAAACTTTTCATTTTTATTAGGGGTGAAGAGGGCATTGTTTGGGATGGGTTCGGGTTGTGATGGGCACCGTAAATGGCACGTGAAGAAACACTAAGTCTAAATCGTGGGTTTATCTTTGTGGGAATGGTCTTGTCAAGGAGATCATAGAGCAGTGAATAGCACATGCTGATTGGTTACACGCCACTGACCTTTTGCATTTCTTGTCTCCTGGCGCACACTGGTTGGCTACAACTCATGTCCTCTGTACTATTTGTACTTGTATTAATTGTCTCGCATTATATGCGCGGACGAGGGCTTGCGCTCTAGCTCTGGTGATAGTTGAGTGTTGTGTTGTTGTGTTTGGGTATGGCCTTCTGCGCGCATGGCTTGTAATGTTCTGCGCATGATTTAGGACCATACCCTTTTAGTACGGGATGGGATTTCTTGATGGTGAACGTCAGATGGAAGTTGAAGATTATAACCAATACCCGGCAATTTGGTTATTCTATATGTTAGGTAACAATGATGTGACACTCCTTCATTGGTGGGTTCGTTAGGATAATTTTGCAGTGCCCCTCACACCCTTACGATCTTACAACATTTTTAACCGTTACAGTAATATAATGAAAGGTTAAACGATTATTTCTACGCTTTTGATGATAATCTTGTTATTAATAATAAAATAATTCGATTTCATGAGGTTTACGAGAAAGGGGTTATTAATCGTAATTGTGCGGATGAAAAATCATACCCTCACCACTTAATGCTTTTTTATCAAAATTCCACAAAATGTTTAACGTCCAATAGTTCGTCTGAGTCGTTATCTTCACATGTGTACATATTAACGCTCTTCATTTTCAAACAACCTTAACAAGTGTAAGAAGATCCAACCTTAACATGTACCTTATATTAACCTGATGATGTTTATTAAATAGGGACAAACTAGTCTAAGTTCCCGTGTGCTACACGGGTGGTCTTACAATAAATTATAATACTTAGAAATATTGACCTAAACTTTTAAATACCGGTACCGTACCGTACATTTTCGGTACCGGTATCCATATTTGGCGAATTTCGGTACCGATACCGTACTCATACATACTATATATATATATATATATATATATAATGCATTAATCATTAATCACAACGTATAAAAGTGCAGCATGTCCTCTAAGAGTTGTATTCCAAGGTATTTATCTATTCTTTTCTTATGTAAACTTTGTCGATTCTCTATCAACAATGCGCATATATTTCAAAACCAATTACTCTATTTACACATATTATAAGATAATTTTAATAATAAAATGTTAATTCTTACATTATAAAAAGAAATTAAAGTAAACCAAACAAAAGAAAAAGAAATTTCCATCACCGATGACATCATCAAATGGAAACAAAAAAAAAATTCATTCACAACTCTAATCACTTGAAGTCACGCTACCATATATACATACCCTCACCACACACCTAAAAGCCACTGTATACCTATATTTCATGCCTTAAGAACAATTTCCAAAACCAACTCACAAACAAAACAAAACAAAACAAAACAAAACCTGATAATAAACCATCTGTCCGCACCTCTACAACACTAAAAATTATTCCAACCGCTACACACTTTCACCAAATAAACACAAGATCCTAATTTATCGATAGGATTTTCCCTTATGTACAAAATCAAATTGCAACATTGAGATCAATGATATACCTTTTTTCATTCTCCGTTCCTGCCTCCAGCTGTAGTTGATATAATGTGACCAGCTTCCGCTGCCGTTCCTGCCTCCAACTGCAGTTGATATAATGTCAATTTACACTGATCGAATTAAATCAATAACTACTCACATTTCAAGAAAACAAAAAAGCAAGCTCGAACAATAGAAACAACCCAAAATGGTACCAAAATACTCAACAAATCAGCAAAAAGATAAAGAAATCTCATCAAAATAATCCAAAACAATAAAAAATTGCATACACGTTGGCAAAAGGCTTAGCCCAACCCGCAAACACTTTTTTTGTCAAATTTTCAAGTTGTAAAGTTGATTACAATCATTATCTTCTTACTATATATTTGGAAGATTTTATACATTAGAATACATTACGAAACCCATATAAACCTTTAATGCTATTAGTTAGATTTATATCTGTAAAAAGTGTTAAAAACCTATTTGTTAGATTTCTATCTATATCCACTATCAAACAGACACTGTTTACAAACAAAGAACTAAGTATCATAGCTTGATTATCAAATATATGTAATCTGAAAATATTACTGCACAGGTCGCCCCATGCCACACGCACGCCTAGGTCACCTCATGTTTCGGGTGTGCCTTTTAAAACCAAACTTAACTATAAATAACCATAGTCTGCACCTTTTAATACACTATCATGACAGAAAGAGTATGCGATATCACAAAAGCTGAGGGTTAAACATATTACTGAACCCGTATTTTAATTACACTAATTTTAACATAACTTTCGAGGGTGATATCTCATTGTGGAAAATTAGCATCTAATTACTACAAATGTGAAGAAAATAAGTTAAATATTACCAGAAAAAGTGCATTATGCGGTCATACAAAACGCTCTCTCTCAGATGGTTTGCCAGCAAAACAGCTGCCTTGAATTCTTTTGATCGCGACATCTGAACCCTTCCATTTCATGTAATAAAAAGCTCCATATGTACCGGATCCTAACTCTCGTACTTCCTCAAGATCGTCATTTTTAATAATCTGGTGAAGAATGTAAATCAAATTGTTTATAAATCATATTTTTGCATAAAACTTAATATAGATAAGGGTTAGAAGTACCAGTAAACCCCTAGCAAAAGCTTTCTCCACAGCCTTTGTCAATTCAATCTTTGTTTTGACTTGGGTGTCATTGTCAATTCAAATTTAAGAACCAAAATGCTTGAACAAAACAGATTTATATAAAGAATAATGAGTAAAATTACCTCTCCTGGACAATAATATGCAACAATGCCTTTGGTCCGAACTCACTGGAAACCGCGTTTTCCGACTTCGCAACATCATAAAATCGATCTCAAACCCCAAATAATGTGGTTGTGAGAATAAGTCCCCATTAAAATTGTTAATTGAAAAGATAAAGGTGTGTTAATCTAGTGAGATTGGTGAGGAAACATGTAAGTTAAGTTACAGTACCTGGGCTGCTTGTGCCCATAAGAAATCATATCGCAGAGCGGATGCCACCCATCACCCATATATACTTTCACCTGCAAACAATATATTCATGCCTACAATTTAACTTAAATTTTCAAAATAAAAGTTAAAAAACAATAAGTTTGTGAATTGAGGTGATAGTTCACTTTAGTCTCCTCTTTTGAAAACCAACAGACAACAACAATAAGCCGTCCTTTCCCATTTTTAATAGAAATTTTGAAAACCCTGCCCACTAACGTATAACTCAAAGAAATGTTTTCAATAAAACTTTAGTCCAAACCTGTTAAGTCACCTTTGGCCCAAAGAAATGTATTTGATCACACGCTAACCATCTAATTTATTTTACAATCTATAACTATATAAAGCAATATGCTGGTAATAGCATTTCATAATTATGTAGAGCAATATTCCAATAATCCCAAAATAAAAACAGTGGCAACAAACACATTAAAGCAAAGTTAAGTTCAATAATAAGGAGAAGATCAGGGGGCATAGATGTATACCTTGCTACTCCTATGCAACCATTGGTTCACCTTTCCAACATTTTTTTGAGTCCCCGTCTAGATGAGAATCTTCTTGAACAAACTCCCGTATACAAAAAGAGAAAATCATAAAAGATGCAAAGATTTGATGACGATTACGCAAAGTGTTTCAATGACACCACCTAAAAAAACATGAAAATGAGAGAAAGAGCTGATATTAAAAGAGAAAAGCATATGACGGAAAAGAATAAAGCTACCTCAATAGATTCTGAGGATGACATTGAAAATGCAAGCTATAATTCAGCAAACAAATCCTAAAATTAAAACCAGATCAACAATTAACTATAAAATCCACAATAAACGGACATAATGTTGACTTACACAACCACATTCATGTGCAACGGCTAGTTTAGCTCCATTGTCAAAGGTGTCCAAAAAGTTGTACCGATTACCGAATAATGTTAAAGCTGTCCAAAAGGTGAACATGTAGTAAACCATACACCCAAGCTACTTCACAACCGAACTACGGACAGTTCGCATCTGCAACCTGTATTCCCCTCCAAATCAGTGTTGCTTTTGTCGGAATGTTTCCTGTCGATTTCCCTCCGTACAAAATAGTCCATAAAAATTAATCTTGCTTTTGCTGGGCAGTTAAATGATCTAGGTCCGAAGAACCCGACATCGCTGACCTTTATTTCCCTCCTTATCAGACTTGTTGAGAAGTCAAATCCTTTTACATTCTCCCAAAACCATTAGTCATTTCCGCCATTAATGTTTCATCAATTTAAATGATCCTTCAGCGCAAAAAAATACACCTCATTCAGGCTGGATACGATTTAAATAATTCGCGAGTGTTTTGGAGCGACCAAGATTCTTTGAGCCCCGATGAATCACAATTATGATATTTAGAATTTGAATATCAATGGTTTAATTTTTATAAACTATATTTAGTCCTGGTTAAACATAAACCATGTTTATCCTAGCAATTATTTGGTTTTGTTTTATCCACGGAACTGTATCTTATTTGATAAATATAAATATGTGGTACCACATATGGAATTGTGCTAATACAAAAAAACATATGGTATGTTAATATAACTATTGGGTTTTATCTTGCCAATTACATTACAATATATACGTAATTATGCAATGAATAGTTAGACTATCATTTTAATTTAAAAAAATATATCTCAATCCACACATAATTGTTCCAATATACTTATTACAATAAGTTGTTTGGCTACACCTGCACAAAGGATGAAAAATAATGAGTACCAGGTTAAGGTTAAACTGTAACATGAATAAAGAATGAAAATGTGAATGTTTTGAAAAATTGAGTACCTATAGCCCACATGTCAAGCCATACTAAATGTGTAATATCAAAGCATGAAATAGTATACTCATCTAAACAAAATACCAAATACCCCAAATGGAGGCACCAGTAGGACATGTCGTCTAAATCATAAACACGCTTTTGGAAAAAAAAAAAAAAAAAACTAACATCCCTGTTGACATCAAAATAAGCACTAAAAGATGTAAATTTAATGTTGGAACCTATTGCACATAAGCATCAAGGTATTCACCCTATAAAAAGCAATATAAACACCTTATGTATTGTGAATTTGTCGAAAAGAAGTGTGTTCATTTATGAACGGTTTGAACATTTGTGAGTCTTAATCAAAAGAATGACTATCTAAATTGTTTATTTAAGTAACATACTGGTGTAGATTGAATCAAAATAGTCGGTTTTGATGATTTCATTCATAGCTAGGATCAAACGTCACTATGCATTTCGACGAACACCTGATAGGTAATTTCAGTACCTGCTTGGTAATAAATTCAGGTCGACGGGATCTTCCTTTCACAAAAAAAAAACCTTGATTTCGTAGACTTACTTTGTTTGCCTCATCCTTCTTCTGCTCAATGTCCTTCGACCTGTACCGCAATAACCCTAGCAAATGGCCATCTACAACAAAATCAACATCATTTTTGTTTTAAATGTTTAATGGTTAATCAAGAACATAGCAATTAGGTTTCTAAAACACAAATACAATCTAAAATCACACTCAACAATGGTAAAATCCTAAAATTCAATATCACATATGCTAGTTCAATCAAATAATTCCAACATTAAACTATCTTAACTAATGAAACAACCCTAAGAAAGCCCTATCGCTGACACCAGTCGTCGGAGAAAATGACCATCTCCCGTCTGCGTTTCTCATCTGCTCCATCTCTCTCTTGTTTCTCTTTTACAAAATTAAATATAATGAAAGCATTAAGATAGGAGAATCATGTAAACCAAAAGACAGAAGAAAACTGACCTTGTTGCTTGAACCGCAGACAGAGGATGGAAATACCCATCGATGAAGAAAAATTCACGGCAAAACCCGGTGGATGAATGCGACTGGAATTCAAAGAAACACAAGTTAGAGATGGAGCGATGGAACAGGCAAGATATATGAGATTGAAATTAGGGTTTTAAGGATTGATTGAAGAGACGACGTATTGGAGAAGATTTATAACTGATTGATTGAGAATTTAGTGAGTTTCCATATAAATCATTTTGCCGCTTAAACACCAATTATATGGCCAAAGAGCATTGCCACATCAAGGTCAAATAGTCAACATTATTTTGCTTTAGTATAAGAGATAGATTATAAACTATTGCATAGAACACCTGTATCTTATGTTTCAAAAGTTTTAACATGCATCTAAAAAGTTTTGTGAAATTACCATGTTTACCATCTAAATTACATTCAATGCATGGAAAAAAATTATTCTCGTTTAACCTTGTAATTCACTCACTTATAGCATGTAAACCTTCATTTTTAATTAATTTTTACAAAACCTAAAATAGTCTCAAATAATAAACAAATTAAGAGGTGAAATATGGTGTTTTTAAACAAGAAATCAATCAATCAATAACTATACAAAAAATACAGGGTCAACTTTTTAAAAACCAAACAAAAAAGTTATTTGTATTTTACCTATTAATATAATAAGTGAAAAGAAATAAAATCAAAGAGTTTATATTGTACATTACACACTACAACTTGTGTTATGTGTCTTGGTTTTTTTTTTTGTCAAATTACAAAGGAAGACAAAGAGACCCATTTATATATTAATATAGATCATACATTATAGATGATTACAAATATTTAGTAATTATATACTCATATATATATATATATATATTAGTATTTTTATTGTAAATAAAGTTTAAAATGTGCCCCTTTCAGATGCTTCATATAGTAGTATAGTATAGATCATAGGGTAAATTACACTTTTCATCATTTATGTCGTATCAGAATGCAATGGATATCCTTTAACTTAAATAATTACAATCACGATCCTTTATTTGTAAAATCCATTACACCCTAGGTCCTTTAGCTCTAACTCAGTTAAATTTATTAGTTAAGTCTGGACATGTGCAAGGCACATGAGGGTATTTCATTCATTTTATGCTACCATTTTATGTAAGAGTATATTTATAAGTAAAACCCTATCCTTTTATCATTGTTCTTCTTCTTCACTTGCCGCCACCACCACCAACCCACCACTATTATAGTCACCCCCCCCCCTTTTTTTATATCTCACCAACCTAATGTGACTTGCAGGCTCTGGTGTAACCGCTCGAGTAAAGACACCGCTCGAGTAAAGACCTACAGTCACATTGGTTCCTACAATTCATCAAATCAAATTATCAATCCATAATTTGAATCAGATCAGATACTCGCATCTTATAAATAATAAATTTACTCTACGATTGAACTATATTCACATTAGGTTTTACAATAAAAAAATCGATCAACAATTTGATTTAGATCAGAAACTCGAATAACATAAATCATAAGTTTACTCTACGATTTAACTACAATCACATCAGGTTTTACCATCATAGAATCGATCAACAATTTAATTTGTTTTTATAGCTATGACTTATGTAACATGCACATAAATCATAAATTTATCGTACGATTGACCTACAATCACATTAGCTCCTATAATCATCAAATCGATATACAATTCGAATTAACCAGATCAGAAACTCGCATAACATAAATGATAATTTATAAATGCATAAATCTACGGTACAACTGAAAATCATACCGGTTTGCTGGTGCAGTGGCAGTGGAGGCGACGACAGAACAACTGTTAACATTCTCTGACGTCGAGCATCGAGTGACGCTAGATTACAATTTGTACGACGGCCGTTAATCACCGACGTCAGATCTTTAAAAAATTGTGCAATTACCATATTATCCATCCAAATTATTTTATAATGTATTTCATTATTATTATTATAGGTAAAAGTATCATGTATATATTTATTATCCATATTACTTTATAATCTATACTATCTATAATAAGAGATTATGAGCTGATGTAAATCTGCTTACTTGTCAACTTCTAAGTTATGCCACATGGAGTTGCTGATGTCATAATTCCGTTTACAATATTTATATCTACATAAATCTATTTCAAATATATAATCTGATTTTATTATTATAAAAAAAAGGTTTTCTTTAGGAGGGAACTTTGAAATTGCATGGGGAGGAGAAATTGCCATTAATGCACTGCAAGAAGTAATCATATCTTTCTCTCTCCTTCTTCTTCACACTTTTTATTCAAACTTTCTTCTCATTATGTAACTTCACCGATTCCATTTCACCATTTTCTTCTCATTTCAAAATGTCCGCATCTTCTGTGCAAACTCTGTCATCCGGCAAGAAATCCGACGGTGAACCACCATCTTTGTCACTCAGTTTCATTGATGATTTGAATCCGTCTAAAGATATGTGGAATCTCAAGTGTCGAATCATCCGGAAATGGGTTCAGTCCTTTCGGATGGATCTGATCTTGCTCGATGAGAAGGTATTAGTGTTTGTCAATCATCTTTGATGTTTTTTTACTCTTTTTATCATTTTCATTTTGAGTTTTGTGTAATTTAGGGTTAGAAAAAAAGAAACAAAGAAGAAAATCTTTTTGTTTGTTTTTTTTATGCGAAATAGATGATTATTGTAAATTGACTGTTTGTTTGTTTGTTTAAAGAAAGAAAGATGGCTTTTTGTTTGTTTTTTGGATCCTTTATAATTTAGGGTTAGATATAAAGAACCAAAGATGAATATTTGTTTGGTTTCTTTATGGTCCTTCGTAGATGATTATTGTTTACTGTTTTGTTTGTTTGTTTGTTTTAGGGTTATATGGTTATTTATTTTCTATTTTGTGTAATTTAGGGTTGGTTTTTGGTCATTTATAGATACTTACTGTTTGTTTCCCTGTTATAGGATTAGGCACAATGAAACAAACATGAATATTAGTTACTTATTGATCCTTCATATGTTGAGACTTTAGCCACATGTACCTTTTATATTTTTTTGAGATACTGTTTGTTTGTTTGTTTCTAAAGTATGCGCTTTCACTTATTTGTCAGGGCTGTAAAATTCAGGCAGGGATTAAGGCTCCATTAATACCTGTGTTTATCTCACAGCTTCATGAGGATGAAGTTGTTATTCTCTCCAGATTTGGTGTTGGAGAAAGCACTGATGCTTACAAAGTTATTAACCATGGTTACAAGATTAACTTTTACCGATGTACGGTTGTTACACGTGCGAATGGTTAGCAAGGTGTTGATTACGGATTTAATTTCATCGCACATTCACACATTCTTAATGGAGATGGAAAGGATCTGCTCACGTGCGGTATGACTGTTTCTGATAATCTGATATATGTTTTGTCTCCCTTTTCAATGTCACTAATTTCTGTTGCTATGTTTACCATTTTAGATGTTGCTGGAATTGTTGTCTCGTGTGGAGATATGGAAATCTTTCCTAATGAAAGAAAAAAGATGAATTTAGATCTTCAAGATGTCCAGTAAATTCTAATTTGCCATTTATATAAATTTGTTTGTGTGTTATGATTGTATTTAATACAATACCAATGATTAGTTTATTTTATATAAAAGTTCATTAAATGGTTGTTCTTATTTAATACAATACCAATGATTAGATTATTTTATATATAAGATTCTTTATTGCATTTAATGGTATATTCATAGTAAATCATTTTCATTATTTAATGTAAATGATTAGTAAATCATATACTATATTCACAGTAAATGAGTGTATGAACTTTCAATGTTGTTCTTTTAATGTTATTCTTTGAGTTAAAACATCTACTATATGTCGTTCTTATAAGTTGGCTATTTGGTCGCGTTATAATAACTTTTAACCAGTGTTATAATGATCCATGGCAGTATCTTTGTGTTGCTCCCCCATCTAACAACCTAACAACCTAACAACCTTTAACCACTGTTACATATAACTACTGCTAGCTAAGGTCTGATACTATTACAACAGACAAAGTAAACAACTGTTTCTTCATTCCACTGCTTCATTCCAAGCAGGGCTTTGGTCTTTAGCAGCACTTGACTTAGGGCAGTAGATTAAATAGCAGCACTTTGTCTTCAGCTGTTGTTGTACACAAGCAGTACTTAATGGACAGCAGTTGTAGTATACAAACAGTGGATGAGGGCCATCAGATGTTATAACCACTTTAAAGGGGAAAGTCTAATGCAAACAGCTGCTTAAGAGATATACACTGATGTGTACCAATTTTGGCTCTTATTATCTGTTTCTCACAAGAACGCAAATGATTGTATTTAACTTTTAATGCTGTTCTTTTATCTTTTTCTTTTAGGGGAGAGGTAGTCCGTTGTACTTTGTGGAATGTGTATGCACAATAATTTAATGATTTTTTGTCTCAAAACTCTCTGAATGAGACTGTGATGGCTGTCATTCAGCATGCGAGGATTAGGAAGTGGCAGGGTAATTTATATTTGACTGATTTATTTCGTTTAGTTTTCCCAATCTCCGTTTTGTTACATTTTTTAAGAACATTTTTTTATTTCTTTAGTGATTTGTAATGAATTGTTGGATATGTATATTGTTTCTTGCAGGTCAATATACTGTTCAGAGTGATAAGTTTGGAAGTCGTCTATTTCTCAACCAAGAAATTGATGAGATTAATGAACTTCGCAAGAGGTACTATCCGTGATTTATATTTCATATTTTTCATGTTTTTATTAACATAAGTGTGAGTATTAACGCTAATTGTGTTTTTATTTTTATAGTCTTTTAGTGAAACAATTTGAAGCTGGTGCTTCTTCTTCTCAAACCATTCTTTCATCTCAGAGTGTATTTCCAGTCCGTCAAGAATTTCTAATTGAGACTCCTAAGAGACATGTTGATGAAATTATTGAGATTGATAGTGTACGAATAATTCTATATACATTCATAGGCATTTTAATTTTGTTAATGTTTTCTATGTTTTATCAATTGAGCATGTTAATAAAGCTTTATCTGTGATAGTGTAGGGAATGTCATGTGTGGTAGTTGCAACGATCAAAACTGTTCAACAAAACTATGGATGATTTTATCCGGCATGTCGAGACTGTAACAAGAAGGTGTTGACCAAAATTGAGTACTTACAATATGCTAAAACCATTTCTGATAAGGTCATGAATCTGTCACCTGCTTCATTGGTTTGTCCGAAATGCGATAAAGAATGCACATCGATAACCATAAAGTAAGTTAACGTCCGATCTTTTTATGTCCAGAACTGCTATGGTTTTTGCTATAATTTACTTGGCATTTATTACAGGTTCAAAGTACATCTGAGAGTGCAAGATGAAACTGGCAGCGTTTCTTTTGTGATGTTTGATAAAGATGTAATGAAGCTTATTGGTTCAACTGCGAATGATATAAGGGAACGCCAAGTGAAGCTCGATGATACTGAAACTTTTCCCCATGAAATATCACGGTTGGTTGAAAAGAAGTTGGCGTTTAAAATTGAAGTTTCTGATTACAACCTTAACCATGACTACCACGTCTACACTATCCAAAAAGTATGTGATGATCAGGACATAATTGCTGAATTGGTTGGTGGTAATGGAAATGCTCTTGAGGTTGCCGATGAGGTAAGAGTTTTTGTATATCCTATATTGATTTATTTTTTTCTTCCCAATTTTTGTAGTTTAAATATCTTAATTAAATTCCCTTTTGGTAATATTTTGATATTAGGTGTTTAGTCAAGAAGGTTCAGAAATTAAAGCTGTTCAATTATCTGAATCCTCACAGATGGCCGGTGCTGATATTTCAAAGGTGAATAAGAATTCTACAGTTTTGTTTTTTGGTTTAGTATAGATTATATTACATTATTTGATACCTTAGTAGTTGTTTTGTGATTTAATTGAAGGATGTTGTATCTGTTATGGCCGACTCTTCCGTTGTCGAAGCCGAGAAGGATTTGACCACCAGTCCTAATGGTAAACGTTCGTTGCAGGATGTGGAAGGTCAAAATGTTGGGGAACTCTCTTCTAACAACAAAAGGAGCCGGAGGAAGCCATCTAGGCTTAACACTTAGCTTCTTTCACGTCGTTATATTTTGATGGTAAACATGTTATGTTTTTGGTATGTACTTAAGTACGTGGTTGTTTGAAGTTTGGTTGTCGTTGGTAAGTGTTAAACTACTCAAACAGTTGTTTTCTATGTTTTAGATGTTGGTAACTTATGAACTTGGAACATGTGGTAAACCATTATGTGGTTTACTTTTTTGTATTATGGTGGGAAATATAATCTTTGGTTATAATGTGTGCTTTTGATTTGTGAATATAGTATATGGGATGTCTAAATTAGTTTGACATAGTCTAAATTCTACTTTTTTAATATAGAGTTTGAATGTATCTTCAGCAATTGTTGTACACAAGCAGCACTTAAGGGACAGCAGTTGTAGTATACAAACAGTGGATGAGGGCCATCAGTTGCTTATTATCTGTTCCTCTTTAACCACTGTTACATATAACTACTGCCAGCTAAACACTGATACTATTACAATAGACACAGTAAACAACTGTTTCTTCAGTCCACTACTTCATTCTAAGCAGGGCTTTGGTCTTTAGCAGTACTTGAGTTAGGGCAGTAGATTAAATAGCAGCACTTTGTCTTCAGCAGTTGTTGTACACAAGCAGTACTTAAGGGACAGCAGTTGTAGTATACAAACAGTGGATGAGGGGCATCAGATGTTATAACCACTTTAAAGGGGAAAATCTAATGCAAACAGCTGCTTATGATGAATCCACTTATGTGAACCAGTTTTGGCTCTTTTTAGCTGTTCCTGTTTAACCACTGTTACATATAACTACTGCTAGCTAAACACTGATACTATTACAATAGACAAAGTAAACAACTGTTTCTTCATTCCACTGCTTCAGTCCAAGCAGGGCTTTGGTCTTTAGCAGCACTTGAGTTAGGGCAGTAGATTAAATAGCAGGACTTTGTCTCGAGCAGTTGTTGTACACAAGCAGTGCTTAATGGACAACAGTTGTAGTGTACAAACAGTAACATCCCGAAAATATAAAACATTATATCAGAATTATAAAGCTTAAATAAATGGGAGTTTACTAACTAGGAAATTTTAACCTAGTTAGTTAACTAGTCTAGAAATAGCTTATAGAGTGGTTAAAGGTTAACAAACAATATGTTGAACAAGTTTGAGGGGCTTAAGTTGTAAAAAACTGAAACTTGAGTCAATTAAACTAAATAAAACAAACCAAACACCCCACAAAGGGGATATCTGGTCGATCAATAGAGCAGGGGGCGATCCCCACTTCTTCAAAACCTAAAACTTCCTTAATCTTGCAAATTGAAGGATTATTCCAGGTCAAAATCGAAAATTGAACTTAGAATCACGATCCTCATCACAAGAGGATTGTAAGGTATGTAAAATTTAATGAAATCTCTCAACTTGAAATTCTCATGATTTTGGAAAATCTGAATTATGATGTTGCATGTGTGTTATTTGGTTAGATTAGAGATGATGTAGTGTCTAGAAGTGAAACCTAGACAACTACATGTGAAATCATGTCCAATTTCAGGAAATTCCATGAACACCTTGAAGGTGGGTTATGGGTTTTACAAGATGAAGATGAACACTAGGGTTTAGGATGATTATTCTAGTGTAAATTGATTGTTGAAAGTGATTCCAGAAAGATATGATGCTTAAAACACTATAGGAGGGCTCTATTGTTGTCAAGTTAGCTAATTAGCAAGCTAAGAAGTTGATTTCTAAAGATATAAAAATTCTGCATATGAGGTGTTTGTTGAAATGTCTCTATGAAGACTTAAAAATTTAAATTTCGAGTTTAAATGCATAATCATGATGTTCGGTGTATTATGCGAATTATGATATGAAAAGAGTTCTAAACATGTATTGAATTGAACTCTATAGGACAAGATACCGGAACGTCAAGCGGACAAGCCGGTGGGGACTCACGGTTGAAGGGTGTGCGCTAAGGTATGTAACTTGACCCGTTACATTTATTAGATTTGATGATTCTAATATATATTTGAATCTTGAATAAGAATGTTCTAAATTAAGTGTTGAAATCGTTATATTGATTGATTTAAGAAATTCGGATTGTACTCGTTAGTAGTCGTCAAAGAGGAGGATTCTTTAGACGAGCTAACGGGTCAAATAATCGAGTAAAACATGATTAAGGCTCCGTAATATGATGGATTGTTCTTTGATGTTTGGTTAATATATTATATGAAGTTTTAATGTATTGGTGTCATATAGAAACTGAAACCCGAGAGTTGGGAACTTTGGTTTATTGATCATACAAAACCAAACATGAAGTTCCAGGTACTACCGTAAATTACTGTATTACCGTAATTTACGGTAGAAGTCATGAGTTTTACGGTAGTTCGCTACTGGTTTACGGTGACCAGACAATCCCAGGTCTCACCGTAAATTACGGTGATACCGTAATTTACGGTGAACCCAGAAAATGCTTTTATATGTTTGTTATTTCAAATGTGTTGTTAAACCTTGAAGTCATATTATATAACAACGTCAAAACTAATGTTTTAATGGTTTTGATCATAGGTAATTTTTGGTAGATCTTACGGGTGGCGATCAAGCGATTAAATGAAGAACCGAACACTCCGTTTTGAAGCTTCCGCAATGTTTTAGATCCTTGAAGTTTTTGTGAATGGGTTGTAAACACATGTTAAACAATTTTTGAAACGTTTTAACTTAGTCATTAGTTGACTAAGGTCTTAGTTACTTATGAACTTCGTTAATGAAAGTCATGTACTTAAACTATATTTTGTCAAAATTTAAGGTTAAAATTTTAGGGTGTTACAGTGGATGAGGCCTATCAGATGTTATAAACACTTTAAAGGGGAAAGTCTAATGCAAACAGCTGCTGATGATGAATCCGCTGATGTGAACCATATTGTTTGCCTCTTATGAATCAACAGTGAATAAGCTTTTGACAAATGTTTTGAGCATCTGCGGTTCTGATGAAAGGAATGATTTAAAGTCTAATGCAAACAGCTGCTTATGATGAATCCACTGATATATTATAATCTGTTTTTTAGTATTTGATCGTTCAACCATTCACCAGTTTTGGCTCTTATTATCGTTCCTCTTTAACCACTGTTACATATAACTACGGCTAGCTAAACACTGATACTAGTACAATAGACAAAGTAAACCACTGTTTCTTCATTCCACTGCTTCAGTCCAAGTCGGGCTTTGGTCTTTAGCAGCACTTGACTTAGGGCAGTCGATTAAATAACAGCACTTTGTCTTCAATTTTCGTTATATTTTTTGAGTTAAATCGATTTTCGTTATGACAGGATATAATTCATAAATATAATTCTTTGAGTTAAACTTCAACTTTAAATAAGTTGGCTATTTGGTCGCGTTATAGTAACTTCATTGTAGTAACCAATATATTGGTCAAACCAAGACAAGGATGATTAAAAAATATGTAGTAACCAATATATTGGTTAAACTTCAAGAATGTTTAGAAACATGTAGTAGTTAAATCCATATAAATTTCTTGGTGCACATAAATTATCGGACAATGTGACTCGGTAAAAATCTATCATTAAACTTCAACTCCAAAATATAAATCTTGTGGATCGCGTTGTAATAATTTTATTGTAGGAACCAATATATTGGTAAAACCAAGACAAGGATGATAAAAAAATATGTACTATTTAAATCCATATAAATTATGGATTTTTCAGTTTCACTTGGTTATATTTTTTATACAAAACCAAAGGGCCCCAAATTTGGCTTAATTTTGCAATTAAATGGTCTAATTCTTTCAATAATTTCGGGTCCATAAGTTGTGAACCATAAAATCCTGTCAAAGGCCCACAAAATGAATCAGGCATGTTAAATCACCATTTCATATTGTCCGCTATGTTTATAGCTTCTTTTTCGAATGAATCAAAGTGAAGATTTAAAATTAGCGCCAAAAACTCAACCTATAATTCAAGACGCTCTTAGTTTGGAAGCAATCGATGAACACTAAATGGTAGGTTTTTCTATCTCATTTGTTTAAATCTATTCTCAAAATTTGATGTGATCATCCACTTATTTAGGTAGGTTTTCAATAGGGATCTTCAATCACCACTAGCTGTTGAGAATAAATGTTTTTTTGGACAGTGATTACAATAATCACCTATAGCTAGCCCTAAATCACACATATGTGCTCAATTCTTATGTACAGTTATGGAGAGTAAAAAGAATTTGATACCAAGACATAGAGAGTATTTTCCACAGTGCAGTCCCCAACAGTCCAAAGAATCAAGGAAGATAAGAAAGTCTATCTTGAATAAGCGTAGAAGCAGGGGTGTGGTTCAATTTGTACAGACACCTCCTATTATTGATACACTTCTGGGCAATGTTACTATCACAAAAAACGATAATGGAGGTATGTTTTTGATGGTCATATGTGAAAATTGTAAGTGTTTGTAGCATAAATTAACCAAATCTCTTCATGTACAGCATGTCACATGCCCGACAATTTAGATCGAACATGTGTTAGTACAATCCCTCTAACTTCATCCAGTCTTGGTAAGGTTATAAATCTTATTTTTTTAAGGTATGCTATCTGATTTGACCTTGTCCCTTTGTTTGAATTTTAGGACAATCTGGAAAGGCTAATTATGGTGTTTATTACTCTAGAAAGAGGAAACAAAGTTTGAAAACCATGGATATAAGTAAATTTGATTTATCCATTGTAGCTGATTTAAGCAGGACATCTTCAATGGTCACTCTTCTTCAACCATCAAATCATAAAATTGATAGAAGTCCATTAACAGATATTACAAACTGTATGCTATATACACTTTTGTTATTACTGTTAATCATTTATTGAATGTTAATGTAAGTTTGATAACATTTATAAATTTTGTCTTGCAAGTGGATCGTGTTACAGTAAGGTCCCGTCGAAGTGATATTCCAACTCCTCATAATATTGACAATAGAACTTCTCGACAGTTGCCAAAATGTTCCGTAGTAGCGTTTAGTGGTATGTGTTTTACTTTTAATGCAAAACTAAATATAGGTTTCTGAGTCACTATATTTGTCGAATCTATTGCTTATCTTCCTATCTGTTGTAACCGATGTTAATTTGCCTTTTCCAAAATGAAACGGCAGGAAAAGAAAATTCCTACCCTGGTGAAAGGTCTAACTTTGATGATCCCGATTCGGAGGATTGTTTACCATCTTCTATCGTAAAAAAGATTTACGGAATTGCAAGAGGTAACTACCCTCCTTAAACTTATCAAAGTATCTTTCCAAATAAAAGTTTAATCTCCTAATATTTCACTTATATCATCGTTTTTTTATCTGCCTATATAATTTTGTAGAATACGTTGATCATGGAGATGCTATTTTTGTATGTTCTTACTGTCATGCAATGATTTGGAAAGATGAAATGCTTAGGGGTAATTTGGATTCTAAGAAATCTTCTTTTTCTCTTTGTTGTTCGAACGGAGACGTTGAATTGCCTTCCTCACCTGCTCCTCCTCCACTGCTCGAAAGATTTTACAAAAGAGTTACTCCTGAAAGCCGCAATTTCATGAATAACATTCGAGCATATAACATGATGTTTTCCTTCACATCCCTTGGTGGCAAGGTTTCTAAAACTTTTCAAAAAACCAAAGGTCCTTATGTTTTTGGACTGCAAGGACAAATTACCATCGCATTGGTAGTCTGCTACCGAATGATGGTGAAGAGCCCAAATTTTCACAGCTTTATATTTATGATTCCCAAAACGAGGATTTTAATCGTCATAAGGCTGTAAGGTAAATTAAGCATTCAGTAAATTCTGATTTATGTCAAGTGTTTTATATATATCTGATCCATACAATAATGTCGTTTTTTACACAGTGTCGAGCAAGGTTCGAAGACAGACACTAAACAACAACTTGATCTTGCCATCATATCGAGTCTTAAAAAATGTTGGATTCATGCAATCCACTTGTGAAGTCATTTAGAATGGTACAAGATTGTTTTAAACAAAATGATTGCCAAAATGTAAGACTCAAGCTCATTGGAGTAAGGGATAAGGATGGTAGAATTTTTAACTTGCCTACTGCTGAAGAAATTGCTGCCTTAATAATTGGTGATTTTGATGGAGCATTTGATAAAAGGGATATCATACTTCAAACAAAATCAGGAGATCTTCAGAGAATCAGTGAGCTTCATCCCTCTTATCTTGCATTGCAATATCCATTTATCTTCCCATATGCAGAAGATGGATTTAGACTTGGTATTAAACATCGAGGTGTTTCAGTTGATTGTGACATACTTAGAACCAGTACCACAATGAGAGAGTTCTTTAGTTACAGAATACAAGACAGAGCCAACCAATTTTCGTTGTTACTCAATGCCCAAAAGCTATTCCAACAGTTTGTAGTTGATGCGTATACAATGATAGAATCTGCACGGTTAGCTTACATAAAGACACAACAACCCAAACTTAGAAGTCAAACATTTAAGAATTTAAATCAAAGTGTTCAAAGTGGCCAAAGCGATGCGTCAAATTGTGGAAAACGAATTTTGTTGCCATCTTCATTTACCGGTGGAGCGAGATATATGATGCAAAAGTATCTAGATGCTATGGCAATCTGCAAAGCTGTAGGATATCCGGATCTCTTCATAACAGTCACTTGTAATCCCAATTGGCCTGAGATTTATAGATGTTTAAAAGACAAACAGTTGAACCCTCAAGATAGACCAGATATTATCGCACGGTTATTCAAAATTAAAATCAATCATCTAATTCAAGATTTCAAGAAACATAAATTCTTTGGTGAAATACAAGCAAGTAAGTCATTGTAAATTGTTTTAATTAATTTCTCAAATAATACTTTTACTAACACTTTTTTGGATGTAATATTTCAGTTATTTATACAATCGAATTTCAGAAACGTGGTCTACCTCATGCTCATATATGTTTGTTCTTAAGTGCCGAGAGCAAATTTCCAACGGCTAAAGAAATCGATTTGGTTATTAGTGCTGAAATACCTGACAAAGAGATGGATGCTTCACTGTATGAACTTGTCAAACAATTTATGATCCATGGTCCTTGTGGTACAGACAATCCTCATTCTCCATGCATGGTTAATTTAAAATGTTCGAAGAAGTTTCCGAAAAAATATGTAGATGAGACTTGTGTTGATTCTGAAGGATATCCTGTCTACCGACGTCGTCAATCATGCAACACAGTAGAAAAAAATGGCGTCTTACTTGACAATAGGTTTGTGGTTCCGTACAATGCTATGCTACTAAAAAAGTATCAGTGCCACATAAATGTTGAGTGGTGTAACCAAACAGGATCCATCAAATATCTCTTCAAATACATTAATAAGGGTCCGGATAGAGTGACAGCTTCTGTTTACGAAAGTACCTCCACTGCTAATGTGAACCCTCAAAACAAGGAAATGACAAATAATGAAAATCTCTCAAACGAAACAGAAGTAGATGAAGTTAAAGCATATCTTGATTGTAGATATATTTCAGCGTGTGAAGCTGCTTGGAGAATCTTTAAGTTTGACATACACTATCGGCTTCCATCTGTTGAAATATTACCTTTTCACTGTGAAGATGGTCAGGCTATTGTTTATGACGATAATTCAAACTTGTGTGACGTGGTCAGTAACCCAACTGTGAAAATGTCTATGTTCACAGAATGGATGAAATGTAATCAAACGGATGCATTTGCTAGAACTTTGAAGTATATAGAGTTCCCCAGATACTTTGTATGGATACGCAAAACACGAAAGTGGGAACGTAGAAAAAAACCTTTTGGTGCAGTTGGTAGGATACATTATGTACCTCCATCACTTGGTGATTGTTATTTCTTGAGAATTTTATTGAATCACGTTATAGGACAAATGAGTTTCAATGATATAAAAACAGTTGATGGAAAAATATATCATACTTTTAAAGATGCATGTTTCGCTCGCGGTCTGTTGGACGATGATAAGGAGTATTTAATGGCCATTAATGAAGCAAGTGCATGGGCTACTTCTGATTTCTTGCGTACATTTTTTTTAATGCTCTTGATGTCAAACTCCATTTCTAGGCCGGGTATTTTCTGGAAGGAAACAAAATCTCTATTATGTGAAGATATATTATATCAGCAACGGAGGATTACTGGTATTCCTGGTAATTTTAAAAACTTAAATAAAATTTCAGATTCCATTTTACTTTAATCAAGTGTTTAAAAAATCTAATTACTAAACATCTGTTGTATTTTTTAGATTTGGTTCTTAAAGAGGAAGAGATTGAAAAAATTTGCTTAGCACATATCGAAAAACTGTTACTTGGTTATGGAAGTACGTTAAGCAACTTTACTGACATGCCAAATGTTCCTGACAACTACACTTCAGCATTGAACAATCAATTGATAATGAAGGAACTTTCGTATGATCGGGCTATCTTAAAAAAGGAACTTGCAGCTTCCCTAAAATCTTTAACTGATGAACAGCGAAAAGTGTATCAAACCGTCATGAATGCAGTTGTTAAAGGAAGTGGAGGAGTTTTCTTTCTATATGGTTACGGTGTGTCACGACCCCCGACCCACCCTGGACGGAATCGGGAGTCGCGAACAGCCCAGTGGTACCGGTGATTACTTTTGAAAAACATTGCAGCGGAAATTTCATCAGGACCGTGAGTTAGGAAAAATATCAGAGTTTAGAAACACCGGATTTTTTTTAATAAATGGGATAAACCCATGTTTTATAATGGTAGCTTTAATAAAGATAAATTTTATTACATAAAACAATATTTCTTATTCTGATTTAATTAATAAATAAGCCACTTCTTGATGCCTTTCAGTGCCGTATCCATCTATTACTCCAATCTACGGTAATTACCTGAAAAGTGTTTTAAAAAGGTTTTGTCAGCGGGAAATACTGAGTGAATCATTCTATTTTGCATAATGATGCATAGTTATTAATTACAGCATAAGAGCGATTACAATGGCTTCTATCTTATCTTTATCTGGCTCTATGTCACAATGGTGACATGTCACAATGGTGACGATGGTCATACCACTATTTAGATCAATGAACCTAAATAGTGATGATTATCCCTGTAGGTCAATGAACCTAACAGTGATTATCCCGAGTAGGTCAATGAACCTAACTGGGAGAAATTAGTAATGTGCACAATACCCCATTAACCAGTAATTCAAGATATCCACGACTTAGTCCCTGTAATTATAACCTTGAAAATAATTTGAGGTATTGTAAAATAGTTGATAAAAAGAGAATGACTCACATTATAATCATGCAGATTCATACAGCCAAAGTTTAGTCTACAGATAAGCCTTGATATATTGCAGATTTATACAGGCAGAGTTTTTAGTCTACAGCTAAGCTTTTGCAGATTCCTACAGGCAGAGCTTAGCCTATTAATTAACCTTGTAACCTAGTGCACACGAACTAGGTAAATAACTAATACAACATTTACGATAACTCACAAGATAAAACCCTCACAACGAATGACAAAGTGCAATACTTAAACATCCATCGGATTCACAACGAATAACAGAGTATAGTCCGAGTTCGAACAGCACCCAAACATTCAAGTCGAAATCACGATTAATGACAAAGTATAACCCAATTTGAGCAGCACTTAAACATCCATTGGATAGTTTAATCGATCGGACATTGAATCGTAGCAGCGATCGAGTTAATACCCTGTATCGTAGCAGTACCCCCTCTACTAATTAGTGTTTTGAGACTTATTTCGACAATAATTCGACATACAGAGTGAATTTGAGCGTCGAATGAACAACAGAATGCGATTGCCAATGCCTGCTATTTATACAAGAATTTGGGCTAGCTTACGGACCGTAACAATTTATCCTTACGGTCCGTAAGGGACACGAATTACCTATAGGCTTGCCACGCGTGGGACTAGGCCTGCTGAGTCGATAGATTTAATAAATTCGAATTATAAAACGATTTATATGGATAATCGTTGAGTAGGGAATGCCCCCCCTGAGTTTTAGGGGCCCTGATCCTGATTCTGATTGTTCTGATAATTTTAGGGTTTGCGTAGAATCACTTGGGTGTCTCAATTAGGGTTTCCTATTGGATAATTTAAAATAAGAAATAGTATTTTTAATGAGAGTTGTTATATCAAGGTCCGGGTTTATACTTATAGAACGTTTTTAGGACATTTTTGTGTGAGTCGTCACACGGTGGAACTGGTAAAACATTTATGTGGAAAACATTTGCAGCTGCGTTACGTTCCAATGGTGAAGTTGTGTTGAATGTTGCATCCACTGGTATTGCATCACTTCTATTAGATGGTGGTAGAACGGCTCATTCCAGGTTTGTAATTCCGATAAATGTTAACGAGGATTCTATATGCTCTATTGAACCAAACAGTGAGCTAGGAGGCTTAATCAAACAAACTAAGATGATAATCTGGGATGAAGCGCCAATGACACATAAGCATTGTTTTGAAGCTCTGGATAGAACAATGAGAGATATAGCCCGTTCCAATAATCCGTGTTTGCAGAACAAACCTTTTGGTGGAAAGATTGTGCTTTTTGGCGGTGATTTTAGACAAATCCTTCCAGTCATTCCAAAAGGTACCAGAAGCATGATTGTAAATTCTTCGTTGAATTCTTCTTATATATGGCAGGATTGTCAGTTACTCAAGTTAACTGAAAACATGAGGTTAAAAATGGGTACCAAATCAAGTAATTTTAACGAGACCAAGGAATTTGCTGAATGGATTTTAAGGCTTGGTGATGGTCTACTTGGTGGTCCAAATGATGGAGAAGTGGAAATTGAAATTCCAGATGATTTACTTATACTCGATGCAGTCAATCCTATATCTTCATTGATCGCTTTCACATATCCGGATATGCAAAAGTTTTTATGCAATTCAAATTACTTCCAACAAAGAGCCATTCTTGCACCCACAAATGAAGTTGTGGATTCAATAAATACAACAACAACAACAACCATACCCAGTAAATCCCACAAATAGCAAAGCTACTCATAGGGTCTGGGGAGGGTGGGATGTAGACAGACCTTGCCTCTATCCCTAGGGATAGAGAGGCTGCTTCCAGAGAGACCCTCGGCTCCAAAACGAACATCATACCAACACACTGTTAAATAGTATGCCTGGTGAAGAAAAGATATATCTCAGTTCAGATACTTTATGTGAGTCTGAGGATCAAACCGACCTTAACATGGCATTGTTTCCTCCAGATGTATTAAACAAATTGCATCTGTCAGGATTACCTAACCATAAATTGGTTCTCAAAGTTGGAGCTCCGGTAATGTTACTTAGAAACATTGATCAAACAAATGGTCTGTGTAACGGTACACGACTTCAAGTAACAAAACTTGGAAAACTTGTAATCGAAGCAAAGATTATTACTGGAAATAATATAGGTCATCATACTTTGATTTCAAGATTGAAAATGACACCGTCCGATAAAAGAATACCGGTGAAAATTGCACGAAGACAGTTCCCATTATCTCTATGCTTTGCAATGACCATCAACAAAAGCCAGGGACAATCACTTGAACGTGTAGGCTTATATCTTCCAAGGCCGGTTTTTAGTCACGGACAACTATACGTTGTTGTATCACGAGTAAAGAGCAGGAAGGGTTTGAAGATCTTGATATGTGACAGGGGAAAACAAGTGTGTAAAACCATAACTAACGTGGTCTACAAAGAAGTTCTACAAAATCTATAGTCGTTGTAGAAATAACATTTTGAAGAAAAGTCTTTTAATGTTTGAAGTTATTTGGTATTATGTTTTGCACATCCTATCAACATGTTTCTTTTATCTAATAATAATGGATGTTATTTTACAGAATTGTTTTAAAATATAGTATACATTTTTAAAAAATGATACCTTTAACAATTATAAAATAATGAAAGATAAATAACAATAACGTATATCTAAAAGACAAGAAATAACTAATACAAGTAATACTTTCAACCGTTTGTTTGTGGTTCAGTAACATATGAATTAAAAACTTTTCAGTAGCTAACCCTTCGTACCACCAACATCAAAACTAAACTACCAACCTTTACAAAAGTGTTTTGAGCAAACCAGCAACCACAAACAAAAAACATTGTTTCCATACAAAATAACATTATCTGAAAAAGCGCCACAACCATTCAGTCAAACAAGAAAATACCTTTACCCATGACGAACTTAAGGGTAAACTCTTCACGAGGAACCAAGTTTTTATCCTTCACAAATTGTTTCATGTTTTTTTATGTAAAACCGATCATCAGGAGACTCGATACCAACTCGAACATCCCAAACATTTCCAGCAGCATCTACAATCTTTAAAGTTCTTTTCCTATCCAAGCCAAGTTTTTTAGCAAGAATTTTTTTAATGCGCTGTAACAAACAAAAAATAATGTTAACAAAGATAGTATTATAATATGGTTAACACAATGTAAGGTCCTATTACTACTTTTTGGTTACAGAAACTTACAAAATGATTGTCCACACGGAAAACTACTGGAATAGTTTCGTTGTTCGTAGTTACAGCGAGCATTTCAGTTTCATTGTCCTTAGTTATGTCATCCACGTCTTCACCATCAGAGATACTGATAACCTCTTCTACCACTTCTTCCTTAATAGCAGCATATAATTTCGATGGCAACATTAAATCAGCATCCTTGGAACAATTGAAAACAGACATATCAAAAGTATGAAGATCAATCATTTCAAACACAAGAAGATGTTCATCACTTAGTGAAAATTTCTTCTTAATCCGATCCCATCCAGTTGTTATGTAAAGCTGATTGTCACTAACATCCATTCGAACAAAAAAATTATGCTTCCCAGGACCTCTAATAACAACCGGATAATTTGGAATGGTATTGTCCATCTTGTGATGTACAAATAAACGATTGATATGCTACAACGAGAAAAAAATATATTAGTAGTTTCATATACGGAACCATAATAAATAAGAAACAATAATAAATATACCGAACCCAGATTGCGAACTACATACCATAGCATCAGGTTTATGAAAATCGCCATTGGGTCTGTAGTAAAAATAATCAGATGGAGTAAATGCAATATTGTCATAGAAATAAAATATCCGGAAACTTTGTAATGCTTCTTCATACTGAAATACGAGCCATGATCCAGATTGTAGTTTCAAAGTTTGAACTACGGAATACCACCCATTGTAGAGATAATAGAAGTTTCCTATATCATATATCTTGACTTCAAAGACTTGCCCATTAGTTGTCCGTACTTTGACAAACCCAACATGATAGTTAAACTCTTTTATCCATTGTTTATACTTTTTTGGCAGAACCTATGTATAAGTATATTAAAATCAGAACTGTCTAACATGATGTTATAAAGAAAATAAATTCGCCATATCTGAGATTAAAATACTAACCAAAGATTTCCTTTGGTTGTCGGTCATGTAACAAGCAAAACCATACATCTTTCTATAAAAAGAGAAAAACGTTAAAATATGGTAAGTAACTGAGAGAACATGATGAAAGGAAATAGCATTAGTATGCAACCACTGTTTGACCAAAGTCAAACCACTTTTTTTTTTAAAATCAGTTTGACCAAAGCCTGTTTGACCAAAGTCAAACCACTGTTTGCAAAACCATGGTCAAACCACTGTTTGTCCAATGACAAACCACTGTTTTCTCCTCAAAACACTGTTTAACCCAACAGTGATTTTAAACATATATTTTCATCCATCTGTTAACCAAAGTCAATAGATGTATCAACAACAATGATTTTAAGTTGATGAGCATTATTTATGAAAAACGTTAAAAGATTATTCTAATTAATGCAATTAAAAAGAGTATAACTAATAGACTAAAATATTATATAACGTTAAAAGGTTATTTGGGTATATTCAATGTCAACAATGTGAAATACCAAATGTTATTTTCGATGCCCAGAGTTTCTAAAGCTTATTAATATGTTTATATTTTTGACAGTGTGATACAAAACCCCAAACATGTGAAATATAATCTGATAAAATCTGTCAAGAACACCAACTGAAAGTTTACTAAACATCATAATCTTAAAAAATCTTTATACAACAACTGATAAACAATCATTTTTAACATAGCCCTAAATATCTACACCTCAATCGAACATCCATACAAAAGTAAAAACTTCAATCGAACATTCATATGATGGAATCTGAAGTATAACAAATCAAATAAACAAACATGATCACAAATTACAGTTCATATAAAAGAACAAACCTAAGATCAAAAATCATACATGCAAGCGTGGTATAAAAAATTACATGAAGCAAAGATTTCAGAAAAACAAAATCGAATCAATACGTTTTCGATTACCTTTTGCTGATAAGGAAAAATCTTTAACACTCCCTGTCGTTGGTTTGTCGCCCTTCGAAGTTCGGAGATGGAAATGGAACGGTAGATGAGTGATTAGAATTTGGGGCCGGATTTGATATAAGGGTTTTAATGGGCCTACAAAATCTAATCTATTATTAAGCTTAATTGGATCAAATATAAGGGGCTTTATTGAACTGATCAATAACATTTGATTAGTTGTATTAAATACAAACAATATAAATGATGTATTATAATCTATTTCGATGGTTATTAAAGCTACCCGTGTGGTCACACATACTGTTTTTAACATTACTTTATAAAGATATATAACTAAAGACCAAAATTTAAATGATATATTATAATCTGTTTTTTAGTATTTGATTTCGATCATTACTAAACCTACCCGTGTGGTTACATGGGTGCTACACCTAGTGTATTATTATTATAGGTAAAAATATCATGTATATATTTATTTATTTGATTTAAAAAAAAAATCGTAATAAAAACATTTTACCCTTTTGCAAAACTTTAATAAAAACTTTCATCTTTACCCTTCTCAACCCTCTTTATTTGTGTCGCATACCCTTCTCAACTCTCTTTATTTGTGTTGCATAAATTTACCACTTCAACATATATTTATTGTGAATTTCACTAGGTTTTTTATATCCAAAGTTTTTATAGTTCTCGTGAGTTAAATCATTGTTTATGAAGGTCGTTGAAAATTGTGGTAAATATCTGATGAAAATTACAGTAAAGTTATGTAGTAATAAAAAAAAAGTAAAACCGAGTTAAAAAGCGGGTAAGTATAAACTTTTAAACGCTTGAGAGAAATAAGAATATATATCTATTAATTTGTTCACCAAACTATCTTATAAATAAAGGGACTAGGATCGTATACAAATACATTTTATATAAAAACTAAAAGAACTAATTAGAGTTTGACGCATGTCATAAATTAATAACTCTCAACAAGGGTAATTTAGTCATTGCCAACATTTATATATATGTATAATATCTTTAATACTGCAATCATAAAATTAGTTAGAATATCCATATTTTCGTGCGCTTTAGTTTTTTTATATATGTAAAGCTTTGAGTATATAGATGTGT
The DNA here is from genome assembly GCA_030545235.1 of Helianthus tuberosus. Classification (NCBI taxonomy): domain Eukaryota; kingdom Viridiplantae; phylum Streptophyta; class Magnoliopsida; order Asterales; family Asteraceae; genus Helianthus; species Helianthus tuberosus. Next base: position 185,496,447 of record CM060449.1, read on the forward strand.
TGATTATACATGCATGTTAACAAACATAATCAACGACTTAAGTTGATTATGTTGATGTGCTAACTAGAACAAACAAAACCAATACAGGCAGGTTTGAAATTAGTACAAATAATATTGAAACAGCACAAAAAGTTTCGAAATCAACACAAAAAAAGTTTGAAACTATTACCGACATAACCAACACGATCAAAACCAGCACAATAGTTTTGAAGTCCTATTTTGAGTAGTTTTTAAAAATATTGTTTTTTTAAATAATACATATAACAATATTATACCCATATTAATGATAAAAAAAGTTCTTAATGTTATGGTGTATTTGAAAAAATAAAAAATAAAGTATATATGAGTTATCTTATTTTTTAAAATATTGGTTGAACTAGTTTAAAAGGGTCAACATAACTGAATTTTAGTTTTAATACTTTTATTCCATATAATTAGCATCATTACTAAACTACCCTTAAGACTGCTCATTGATATAAATAATACTAAGGGTTTATATATAATCAATAACATCCACTTATTAAAAATTTACATGGTCCATATCTTTTCTCATAGTTCTTACCATTAATATAGTTTGTACCGGATCATAACTCATAAATAAAGACCAACTTTTGTTGAAAAATATATCAATATAGCAATTCAATGGAGGGTAAAATTGTCATTACAAGAGGTGTATACAACTATATATGGAACAATAAGAAACATATAGGGCCAAATGACTAGATTCAACTCCAACTTCTAAGCATTGCATTCTGGAGGAAGAATTTTGTATCTTGAAGTGTCTTTACAATAAGAGTAAAACATATGTTTAGATCGAGCCCATTTCAAACCAATGGTTTGTTGGCTTGTTAGTTTTACATACTCATTTCCTTCAATAGGGTCAGAGGTCAAAAGAGTTGAACTCTTTGAGCACGAGCCTGTAGATGTTGAGTTTGCTTTCGACATCAAACAACCTTCTGCTTTAAGTTCTCCAAAGGATGCGACAAATGGTGCATATTTGTAGTTAACGGGATATTTTCCGCCATGTGTGGCCCATTGTGAACCGTCCCATATGGTCGTGTATAACGACATTGGCTTTGATGGATACACAGGTGACGAGGCTTGGTTGTAGGTTACTTCTCTTATTGGTATATTGTCTACTAGAAACCTGTATTTTAAATTCATCAAAAATTGAAAATGAGCATCACCGACGATTTTATTGTTATGGATGCAAGCAACCTTTAGATTTAAAAAAGAAAAGAATGTAACACCTTGCGTCCAAAATAAAAGTTTAACTAAAGCGACTTAAATTTGCAACTTCTTCTTAATAACTTAAGTACTAGGGCGGAACCAGAGGGTTCTTTGATCCCGGTTACCGAAATTTGTTGTATTTTTAATAAAAAATAAGTTTTTTTTTGAAGAAAAAAATGTGTTACGATCAACCCCTATTTATATTCGAGAGACAAAATAATTTTATGATAACTCTCCACTAATAACTTTTGGTTATGCCATTGCTCAAGCAACCTCATTATAGCCTCTATAGCCAACTAAAATATGCTTAGCCCTTAGGTTAGATATATAATAAAGAATCTTACACTATGTGATGGGTGTTCCATAACATACTATACTGATGAAACTCTTGTGTAGGGTCAAACCAAAGGTAAAACTTTTCTTCTCTTCCTGTTTTGACACTCCCATTACCATAAATGTTTGTTTGAAGAACCCATTGCCTTCTCTTCTCATGCCCAAGCAATTCAAAGTCAATCTCATCATGGTTATGCGGAAAAACATCTGAATTCGACATCTGAACATCATCAATGACAAGGGTATTTTAGTCATTTACATCACCAGTCGTATACTCATACACATTAAATAGGTCAATTGCAAAGAAAACAACTCACATAGAAAGCTAGTACTACTCCTGAAGTATCCCCCATTGGTAGCTTTATTGCAACGCTAAAGAATCCATGATAGTATCTATCTTTTGAAACCAATCCCGAACCTAAACCCAAAATCCAAAACCCAAAAATTAACAAGTAAAAAATAAGAAAACTATATATATATTATTTACAATTAAAAAATCTTGTAAGTACAATGGTCGTTTTTACCTGAAGTTTTATCTAAAATAATATCCGTATATGATCCATTGCTCTTCATGTGAATATTTGATGCTCCAAAAAAAGTTGACATTTTCTGCGAAACCGTTGTGGAACGAAAACGATCCGTTAATCGCTCGACACTTGGGGGCCTATAAATCGGCCCGCGAGAAGAAACTTGGGGTAACCGGAGAACGATAGACAAAATTAAACATGAAAGAAGAAACCTTTGATACAAAAATGTCATTTTGTTGGAGTTGAAAGTGTTACATAGATAGTTGGAAAGGTTGGTTTGGTTTATATACATGTTTTCGTAGGTTGCTTGGCTGTTTTAATGGTGGCTAGATATGATGTGGCTTTTTTTTTAATGAAAACATATGAGGACCAAGTATAATTTATTAATACTTAATATTATATAGTGTTTGTGCATATAACTATAAACTATGGATGTTTTAATTTCATTTCACAAGTGGTATTAATCTTTAACAATTACAAATAGAGATATAAAAAATTTCATCCATAAGTAATTTTATTTTTATTTGATAAATATATTTATTATAAGTAGTCATTAATTAATGATTATATTTTATTTTAAATGATAGAAAATAAAAACATAGCCATAAACAAAACATATATTGTTGATGTTAGATGCATTAAAAACTTAGCCACAAATAAAACATATATTTTTAATTATTTGCATATGTAGCACTTAAACCCAAGATTTTTTTTTTCTAAACTCAGTTATTTAAAGATTATGTCTTTATCAATGAACCACCACTTCATTGGTAGGTGCAAAAATTCATCATACATTCGAAATTCACAGTTTCGAGTCGACTAATTCTGTTATTTTTAATGACATAAAAATTTTTCAGTCAATATCCATCCAATTTTCATTTACTATTTCATACTTATCTTCAAAAAAAAAAAAAACTTATCTTTATTTCCTGTCATTAACATACATTTTAGCTCTTAACATTTATTAGTAAAAATAGTGATCAATTATGAAGCCATTTATGCTTCTAATCAAATCAAATGGGCTATAGCAAAATTTAACTTTGTAAGCTAAAAATGAAACAGAAATTCTCCAAAAACATATTTTTGTTTTAGAGCCCTTTTTATTCTTTTGCAAAAGACTAAATTATTATCAATTATAAGAATTTAACAATCTAGCACAATATATATTTTTTGTGGATCTCTTTTTTAGCCTCAATTTAAAAAGTAGATTCTAATATCTTATATGGTATAGTCGTGTGATTTGTGGGCATCTCATGGATGACACGAAAAGACAAATTTGACTAAAAGATTTATTTATCAAATTGCTTCCTTCATAGTGGTATAAGAACATGTGTAGTGGTAACTTGTTATAATGCCCCCACCATGGGGCATTATCCGACACGTGGCAACCCAGTCAGCATGGGGCATTATAGCATAAAGTGGTGTAGTGGGGATAATGCCCAAATAATGCCCCTTTCAATTATTAAAAAAGATAAAAAAAAAGAAAAAAGAAACTTTGTCTCAAATTGGACCCACTTGGACCACTAAAGTCCCTCCCCATTGGTTAGTCAAATTAGTCAAATTGAACCATTTGTGTTTTGAGCGTTTTCATTAAAACGCCGGTAAGATTTTTTTTCAAAAAATTTTAAAAATAACGCCCCATGTAATGGGGGTGGCGACGTTTTAGGGCGTTTTTTTGCAATTTTTTTTAAAAATCACGCCCCACTACGGGTGGTCTAAAAGTGAGTATATAATGGTATTTCTCTTCAAGTGATGAGGGTTCTACCTTACAGTGAATACATATGTAAATTTATGAACATAATTAATGAACATGTGCGCTTGTCACTCAAAAAAAGAAAAAAAGAAAAAAAAAACTACTTTTGTGATTTTTAGAAAAGATTGGATTTTTTTTAATAGCAAACGGGACTTTATTCCAATCAAAATAAACCGAAAACTCTCATTCAGGAACTGAGAGCCAACGATTACAAACACAACAAAGAAAGATAAATTACAACATGACTATTACATAATAAAATTGAAATCCCACTATTGTTGCCTTTAAATTGATTTGAATTTTGATCTTTGTTTCACGTATTGGTAAGATTCTTCCTTTATGTCTTCAGTCGCTTTTTGAATGACACCCGGTAAATTGATTTGAATTTTGATCTTTGTTTCACGTATTGGTAAGATTCTTCCTTTATGTCTTCAGTCGCTTTTTAAATGATACCCGCTAAGATTCTTCCTTTATGTCTTCCATAGGCACCATATTGTTTGTAGAGCAATTGCGTGTATAACCTTTCTTTTGTTTCGGCTCCTTTGTAAATCGTTTACCTCCAGTAATAACTGTTTTACGGATCCTTCTATACTTATTGTTCGACACTTGACCCATTCAAGGATTGCTTTCCACACCTGCTTCACAAAGCTGCATTGTAGTAAAACATGGTTTGCCGATTCTTCCGCTGCACCGCACATGCTGCAGTTATAGTTTGGTAGCGTCAAGCCCCTTCCTCTTAATGTTGTTGCCGTTGGTATCTTGTTATCTATAGCACGCCAGGCGAACATGTTTTTTCTGGATAAAAGATTGGATGTTTGTATAAAATTGAGATATATTGAATCCACAACAAAAAAAACACGGAAATTAAGGAGACTCAATGTAAAATGGGTTAATTGACAAAAAAAAAAAAAAAAAAACTATAAGTTGTTGGTTAAAATAACAAGTGTAATAAGTTGAATAAAAAAAGTAGAGTAAACTTCCGTTTTGCTCCCTGTGGTTTGGTCATTTTAACGGTTTTGCTCCAATAGTTTAAAAATAACCATTTTCCTCCCTGATTTTTCTAACTTATCTTCATTTTACTCCCAGCCTCTAACTCCATCAGGGAGGAAACTGGCGACAAACTCGAAAGATTAGGGAGCAAACTGGCGACAAACTCGAAAGATCAGGGAGGAAAATGGCTATTTTTAAACTATTGGAGCAAAACCGTTAAAATGACCAAACCACAGAGAGCAAAACGGAAGTTTACTCAAAAAGTAAAAAAGAAGAAGTATAATGTGTTGGATGGAAAAATACGACAAGTTAATTGAAAAAAATAAAATAAAAGAATAAATAGAAGTATAACAAGGTGTTGAAAAAATTAAAAATAGTTTTCCAGTCATACTAAAAGGACTGGGAATATAGCTCTTTTAAATTTTTAATTCATTTGTATATTTTATTATCTAAGTTTTTGCTTCTTCTTCTTCTTTTTTTTTTTTTTTTTTTTTTGCAAACATATAATCATGATTTCTATCATTAAACTTTTTTTTTAATGTTGTATTTTGGTCGATCCTAATATTAAAAAAAATACTTATATGACTATAGTTAATGATAATGACATATTTGGAATAAAGCAGTATAATTGTAAGGTGCTTAACTGCAATTTGGGTGTTCACAGCTGTTTAAACTTTAAACAAACGGTTGCATTCATGGTTTTGTGACATACATGACATTTTATGGGTCCATTTTTGCTTTCATTTATTAATGTGACAATTCAGTCTAGGGGTAGTTAGGTAAAAAAGCCAAAAGGTAAGCAGCTGGACACCATATTAGACCAGCCAAACGCAATTTTTTGGTCGTATTCATTTCCACATATTTGGAATGGTTGACAAGAAAAGATAAAATTAATAAATGTTTTTTGGTTTATTAAACTTTAGATTTTAAAAACTTCCAACATGATCTTAAACATGATTTAGTAGGAAAAACGGTTTAGATAACTTGTAATTTTTAACACTTATCAAATTGGGTTAGTAGTTACGTGTGAGGATCAATTATAATTATAAATAAAAAATAAACATACAAAACATGTGAAGTTAGAAAGAAAACTTGTTTTTTTATACACGGATTGGACATGTGTATTGAACTTTATCACGGTATAGTTCTAAATAAGAGAGAATATTGAATTTACCAGAATAATTATTGTAGTTACAACTGGTTACATAATTACGTCTAGTTATATAAATACATACGCAAAACTTCGTCAGATTTAAAATATGTCATTTATAATTACTCCAGTTATGCAAACAGGTACGCTAGTTAATAAATATGTACACTAAACTTCATTAGATTCAAAATAGGTCATTTATAGTTAATCTAGTTATGTAAATGATCGGAGTGTCGCCTCCCGGCCAAAGATAATATTTATATGCCCTAGTTACCCTCAAGTCCTTAACAATGTGCTAGTGGTAGTAAGGGGTCGAACCACGAAGAGTTTGTGGTTTATGTATGGACATTATAACCGATGTCACAATTTTATGAAGCTTGCTATGTAATTACTTGATTGTTTGTTTGTTTGAAAAGGGATGTCAGATTGAACCGACGAATTTGTTACTAAATTACTTAACTAAAAAAAGTTGAACACTTTCGATTGCAAAAAACTTGATTACTTGATGGAAACAATAATTAGAGAACAAGGTTCACACCTGGTTCGGTAATTGAAGACCTAGGGTTCCTACACGTTTTAGATTCAACTCAATTGCATATAATGATTAACGGATTTAGTGTCACGTGGATTAGGTGCCAAGAGCTATCAACATCATAGACAACGGACCGCAATGCACTTCGTTACCAAGAACATGTAAATCCTACGAATAGATAAGGCATAAGTGCACAAACTCATTTTGCAAAGTCAAATTTTATCATATTCGACAATTCACAAATTCAATTCAAATGCATGACAATTATCAAAAGTTTCAAATTCAAAATACAATTTGTCACAAATCAAATCCCAAACAAATGTTTAAACCTTAGAATCTTACAAAAACCTACACCGTGGTGAAACCCTAGAGGATTAGCCGCTCATGACGAACGGAACTTGATCACCGGATGAAAAGAGATTGAACTTAAACATGATCTTCAACCTTGGAGAATGGTGGAGTTAGGGTATGGTGAGTGGTGATGATGGAAGGGTTGTGGAAAGATTGGTGATTGAGGATGAAATAGTGATGATGACGATTATGGACTAGGGTTATGATGAATGTTGGTGATAATGGATGATTGGAAGAGGTTAGAGGTAGTGTGTATGATGACTGTGGCTCCAAGAACGATAGGTGATATTCAAAAACTCGTAATCCCCCAACTAATGACCCAAAATTGGGTTATAACTCGTTCAAAAACACAAAACAACAAAACCCGCGTCGGAAGCTAGGAAAGGGCGTCGCCGACGGCCCTTCCTAGCTTCGGCGACGCGACTGGTAAAGTCTGTTTCCAGCTGACGGCCTAAGCTGCTGCCAACGCCACTCTCCTATCGACGAAATGTGTCGCCGACGGCCAAGGAAGGCGTCGGCGACGCGACTTGTATAACTGCTTTCTTGTTTTGCCCGTTTCACACTCCCGGTTGATCCCGTTCGCTCCCAGATGCTCCGTAAAGCTCCCGAATAGTTCCTTAAACTTCGTTAGACCTGCAAAACACAATTCTAATCAAAAGTAGGCCATCCGAAACCAAAAGTCATGTAAAAACATAACTTTAAATACGATTAAACACCGGTTTTCGATCACGTATCAATAATTATGCTAGTTATACAAAAACATACACAAAACTTCATCATGAGATACAATGGGTCTTAAGAAATGTCCTATCTAAAATATCACCACATGTCTTGGACACTTGGTTAACATGGATGCGAATGAGAGAAGAACTACATAACTACATAACCAAATGCACTTAAATGAGAGCAATTCTTAACGAGTGATATCATGGGTAGTTTTTACTCAGGAAACGTAAAACAAATTTTGAGCTCCTTGTAGTCAAAACAATCAATATTAGTTGGTATGAAAATACCTTTATAAATTATTTTAAGTGTCAAGCATCAATATCATGCACACTTTTAAGTAAAATTCATCGTGTTTCGCAGTATCTCAATATCCCGAGCTTGAACCAATGAAACCACTTGAACAACCCCACCTTTCTCCTCAGAATCGGTTGATGATGGTGTGAAATCATTCCTTAATCGTTTTCCTTTGATCCACACTCAAAATCGGCTTCAATTCAACTCGTTATTCACTTTCTCTCTCTAGTTTCTCTTTATATTGTTCTGTATAATGTTGAAGAATGGTGAGGCTAAACTTGGTCTTTCCATTTTAGGGTTACATGAATGCAACTACCATTTTGCCTTTCCATGGGCTTGCCAAACTCATTACCTCTTTGCTCTTTGGGCCTTTATTACATCCTTTAACCTAAGTCCATATTATTAATTACACGACTCGAATCTAAATAAAATTTATATTGGAACATTGATTAACATAAGTACATCGCATCTTCAGTATGTTCAAAAATTCCCTAAAACATTATATGATAAAAGAAAAACCAAATTATTTTTATATATAAAAAGGTTAAATAGATTACATTTAATGGGTTAGGATCAAATAGGAAGTATATTTTGGCTAGGAATGATAGGAAGCAATATGATTAGGACATGTGGCAAAATTTAAAATAAAGAGGAAGGGTATTTTAGTCAATCTTATCCTTTCTTCTTCCTTCTTCTCCCCATTAACTTCAAAACCCACCATTTTCAAAACCCACAATCTTCAACCATTTCTTCATTTTCTATCTCAATAATCACTACATTATTGTGCGATTTTCGTCACCAATCAATGATTCAAACACCCGATCAACGTGTTCTTCAGCTTTTTTTGAAGAAAACCCAGTTTAATTTCATACAAAATCTCGTTTTTTTCGGTGATTTTGAAGATAATCACTCGATCCGTTCGATTCGATCGCTGATAAGTGTTTGAATCATTCAAATTTCGTCAATCGTTGAAGAAATCGGCTTCGATCCATGTAAGAAATTCTTTAATTTCATTTTTATGATATGGGTTTTTGATTTAGTCATTGCGTTTTACGATCTTGGCGTGGGTCTGGGGGCAGCGCCCCTGGCGGGGTCCAAGGGGCAAAGCCCCTGGCCGGTGTGATCTCTACTTCCTGGTTCAGACAATTCACAGACAAAACTATTGTCCTGGTTCAATGCGTTTTAGAGAGAGAACAATTTCTTTGATGTTTTTAGGCCATTGCGTTTTAGAACTAAGACATTTTTATGTGTTTTCTGGCCATTGCGTTTTAGAAAAACACATTTTTGAAGTGTCTTTAGTCATTGTGTTTTAGGTAAAACACAATTTTAGGTGTTTTCAGTCCATTGCGTTTTAGAGAGAACACTTTCTTTTGTTTTTTAGGCCATTGCGTTTTAGAAAGGAGACATTTTAAAGTGTTTTTTGGCCATTGCGTTTTATAAATAAGACATTTCTTTTGTGTTTTTTGTGCATTGCGTTTTAGGTAAAACACATTTTTATGTGTTTTCAGTCCATTGCGTTTTAGGTAAAACACATTTTATGTGTTTTCAGTCCATTGCGTTTTAGAAAACAAACATTTTAAGTGTTTTATGGCCATTGTGTTTTAGAAATAAGACATTTCTTTGTGTTTTTTGTGCATTGCGTTTTAGGTAAAACATATTTTTATGTGTTTTCAGTCCATTGCGTTTTAGAAAGTACTCTTTCTTTTGTGTTTTTAGGCTATTGCGTTTTAGAAATAAGATATTTCTTTGTGTTTTCTGCCATTGCGTTTTACAAATAAGACATTTCTTTGTGTTTTTGGTGCATTGCGTTTTAGAAAAATGTCATTTTTTAGGGTTTTTTTTCCATTGCGTTTTACCCAACTGAGTTTTTTCCATTGCGTTTTACGCAATGGGTTTTAGAATTTTTTTTCCAAAATATAGCAATAGTATACTCGTTTTAAAAATAAAAAAACGCTCGTTTTTTTGGTGCAATTTTTATAAAAAAAATAATTCGTATGAAAGAGTTATTAACGTTTAAAAAATGGTGGGGGGGAATTAGAGGAGAGAGAAACTATTGTCTTGGATTGACTAGAATGCCACTAAACAAACTCACGCGCCTATTTTCTTCCCTTCAATTTCCCTCATTTAATCATAGCCATTGATTAAATAAATGAATGGTCAAGATTACTTCCTAGCCTTCTTAGCCAAATAAACTTCCTATTATATCCTAACCCTACATTTAACATGACTAGTTTTGAATAAAATTCATATTGAAACGTAGATTAGAATAACCATATCGTGACCATATATTCAGGATTTTATACAACATTATATTTTTGAAGTTATAAAATAAAGAACAAAATGTTTAAAAATAATTGCAATACTACAAATGTTCTTTCGTTAATAAACTTGAGTCAGCATATAATAAAATATAAAAAGCCTGATTCTCAATCAAATAAACAATAAATTTCAGTCAACTTTTTTTCTACGGTAGTCGTTGATCTCACCAATATACCACTTGCAATTGAGTCAATATAAAATAATAAAATAAAAGGCCTGATTATCAATCAATTAGATAATAAACATCAGTACGAAATTTTTTCTACGGTAGTCGTTAATCTCACCAATATATGTTACAACTTGATAATTAAAAAAGTACATGTAAATAGCTTTATGTCAATGTGGGGCTGAGGTCCCATATTTAATTACGGGAAATAGTGAATAATATAGAATTATTAGTGTAACAGAATAGAAGTAAGCGTTGTCATTAAAAAATATAAATAGCTTTATAGAAAATGTATTGCAAACCAAGGTGGTGGTAATCGATTGACAAAAAACCTTTAAACACCTGGGTTTAGGAAATGGGTGTATTAGGTTCAAGTCACACAAATAGAAATTTAAAGAAATTTACCGTTAAAAAAGAAAATATATTGCATTACCTTTTAAATTTATTAAACATTGTGCTTGGATTTTGACGATGAAGTCCGGTCCAAAATTATATAGAAATAATGCCTTTGACTAATTAGGATGTGTAGCTCAACCTCCATTTTGACTTCGAGGTATTGCAAATCTTGAATTTTAAAATGGAACTAGTGTCATTCATCGCCGCGCGTTGCGCGATATACAAATATGTTTTTTGTCGTTTGTTCCGAATATGATATATGATGTATCCAACTCTAATATGTGTGAATTGGACTTTATACGATGTACAAACACACACCATCTATATTGAATTGGAGAGACTAATTAAACATTCTGGCGACATGTTTCAGTTGAACCAAAATGTTACAAATTTAGGAAATGGACCCAAAAGATTACACGTTAACATAAATACCTATTACCAAAAGGCCTTTTGCGTTGATCCTTCAAGTCGATTTCCCTCTATGGCGTCTGCTGCTTTCTTCATTTGTAGAAGAGTGTTCAAGTGTTATTTGAAGTTTTTGTACGCATGTGAGCGAACGGGTCATATTTGAATGCCTTATAGGCGTGCTCAAGCTTTTTGCTGATGTCATTATCAATATCTTGTAATATGTCAATTATACCAAAGAAGAGGATGACACTGTAGAATTCTTGTGTTGCTTCACCAACTAACTAATTCTCGTGGCTTCTAATCGTGAGTTTGATCTGAGCTGACATGTTAACGCCAAGCTTTATGGGGGGCCACCTGTAGAATTGTAATTTATCAAATATGTGCGAAAAAAGTATGGGTGGGTCAGGTAACGGGTCAAAACAGGGTTGGATTAAAACGTGTCACTTTTAGTTACGGTTGAAAACGATCGGACTAGGTTTGACTGGGTTAACCCTCGAACACCTTTTGGTCATTTTTTACGGATAAATAATGTGGTGAATATTACTACCATAAGATCAGAAACAATCTAGGAATTTGCATGCATAAAATGCAGACATTGAAACTAATTTTACTCGTTCGAAATATAACACAAACAAATCGGGTAACACATACGGTACCACAAGAAAGGTGGCAGGATTCGAACTCTAATCCATAATTCTTTCCTGTTCAAGAAACTCACAGTCCCCATTTAGCTCCCTGCCTTTATTTACTAAAATACTTGGCTGTCTTATTGAGGTGTAGCAACCAAAATGCCAAAGTTACTTTAAAACCTTAAAAAAGTATTAAGCTTTAATTTTTAGAAATTATTTTGACCCATTTAGTAAATCAATAATGCCGAACAAAAAAATGCAGAATATTCTTAAAATTAGAAACCAGCTAGAGTAAAAATGAATTAGAGCAATATATAAATGAAATTAACATTCTCTCAGTTACAATCCTATTAAAATCCCTATAAAAATAACATCTACCAAACTAAAGTTAAAACTTATAAGTGCACTAACCCATAACTAACTTGAACTGCTCCAGTCTCTTAAGAAAGTCCGCAAATCACCAAAACTTCCAATCAGATGTTCCATTAAATAACAATGCACGAATTATTCTTACAAATCAACAAATATGCAAGTCCTACCTGCAAAATAATAGGTAATGCGAATCAGAGCGCGAAAAATTGTACGCAAATGCAAATGAAAACCATTATTAAGTCTGTTGAACGAAGAACATATACATACCTTCGTCAATGCTAGCACATTAATCAAACGTGAATGAAAATTTGAGCAGAATTCCGTAGCCGTAAGTACCAAAATTTTTCTTAGTTAATCTCTGATGCTTCATTTGTCTTTTGGTGTTCTATGGATTTTGTTAGGATTTTTAGTTTTTCTTTTAATCACATCTTTTCAACTGCTCAAAAGTAAAAAAAAAAAAAAAAAAAAAAGAAACAATAATTGTCTATCATTGGAAAACAAACTATATAAATAAAAAATTAATATTACACGTACCATCACTTCCATCGCCGGAACTCCCCATTGCCATTGGAACCGGAAACTACCAACAACGCCGCCATTCACGGTTATCGATCCGCCCATGCATCTGCCAACACCGGTAGCAATCGACAACCTTCGGGGCCGCTTCAAACCTACAACCACATAATAACTATCATACGTATGAGAACCGATGCACAATTACTTAACAATGGATGTAAGTTTGTAAATTATTCAATAAACTATTGTAACTTCATCAAAAATCCATATTAATTAGATTGAATAGTCACTAACTATACAAATAATTAATTATGAGACAATCAAATATATGAAATCAGAAATCAATGAACTGTTGTGTGAGTTCAAGCATATACATACCACATGAAGAAGCTATTTCCCAATAATTTTCTTGAGCAGTTCCATCTTTTGTGGAAAAAAAATTGTTTCGAAATTCTATCGAGCGTTTTATAACCCCTAGTATATGTGATGATTCTACATGGAAACCCCCAAATTTAAGAAAACCCAGACATATCCAATTCAAATACACCAAAGGTACAAAACCCACATAAAAACCTAAAAATATCTATAAAAGGTACAAAGTCGAGCAAATTCAATAAAAGGTAGAAGAAACCACACCCAATTCAAAGGAGAAAGTACCATCGCCACTGTAGCAGCGACACTGCCGAACAATAGCAACAACCAACCAAAAGTAGCCACCCAATATGACCCGTTGTTTATTTCCATCTGACCCAATATACCAACCCACTTTCCCCAAGACCAACCTGTAACGACTCTCATCAAAAGTCATAATTACTAAAGTAATTTGACCAATAGGAAACCCTAATTGAGACACCCAAGTGATTCTGTGCAAACCCTAAAATTTTCATAATTTTCAGAATCAGGATTAGGGGCCCTAAAACTCAGGGGGGGGCATTCCCTACTTTACGATTATCCGAATTACGTGCTCTCCAAGCTGAATTTTTAGAAAGTGTCAAGTCATCAGAGCTAGTCCCACACGTGGCTACACTATAGCAGCTTTGTGTCCCATACGGACCGTAAAGCTGTGAGTCTTACGGTCCGTAAGATGCCATACGGACCGCAACATCAGCAAGCTTACGGTCCGTAAGCTAGTCAATTTTCGTGTATAAATAGCAGGCATTGGGACTGACTTCTGTGCATTTGTTCGACGAAAGAATTCACTTCAGGCACTGAGTTCTGTTCGATTTACTACAATTAACACACACTAAACTCTAATTAAGTATAGCGGGGTGCTGCAGAAAAGGGTATTAGTACAATCGCTGCTACGATTCATTTATCCGACGATCAAGATATTCAATGAATGTTTAAGTGCCGCCCACATTAGGGTTATACTTTATCGTTCGTCATTAATTTGACGGATTGTCGTTAATTCGATAGGTAAAGTATTATACTTTATCGTTCGTTGTTAATTCAACGGATCCTCGTTAATTCGATGGGTAAAGTATTATACCTTGTCTTTCATTGTTAATTCAATGGATCATCGTTAACTCGATGGACAAAGTATTGCATTTTGACCTTCATGGTGATAATTTGATCTCGTAAATTATCGTAATTGCTGGATTGATTACTAATTCCAAAATTGTGTGCTTGTTATTGAAATTAGGATAAAAGGCTAATCAGTAAGCTAGGCTCTGCCCGTATAAATCTGCATTGTGAGTCATTCTCTCTTTTTATCAAATCTATTTACAAAATCATGTTTTATTTCAAAGTTATAATTACGGGGATTAAGTCTTTGTAATCACCAAATTACAGCCGGTATGTGGGGTATTGTGCACAATATTACAGTTTTATCACTTTAGGTGGGCGAACCTAAATTTAGTGATATTCGTCATTCATTGGGGCAGCCAATGGTGATATGACCACAGTCACCGTAAAGATTCGAGTGACAAATACTGTGGGTAGTTGGATTGATATCAGAAACATTGTAATCGCTCTTAATACTGTATATTATAACAAATGAGTCATTTTAGTAAATAGAATGATTCACTCAGTATTTCCCGCTGACAAAACCTTTTTCAAACATGTTTCAGGTGATCTGTTGTAAATCAGGAAAAGTGCTGTGGAGCATTTCAAGCTTAAGATAGTGGCTCAATATAAAATAAAGAAATAAATTTTGTAATATCACGCTTTTATAGTAAAAACATAAATATTGTAAATTATCGGGGTTTTATCCCGAATTGTGAAATAAAATAATCGGGGAAATTTTTTTTAGCTTTAAGCGATCCTGTTTCCGCTGTTAAACTCAATTAAATAAATACCGCAGTATTTTCTGCCGCGGCTCTTGAAACGGGTCAAACCGGGTCTTGGGCCGTGACACAACCTGTTCCTCGTCCATTTCTTTTTAGCCTGGCCTTTCTTTATCATATTTTGGTTTAAAAAATCATACATATAGTTGATTTGAGACCAAACCAACTCATACTCATAACCTGTATAAGTGACAATAGCAAATCAACTCATGACTTGTATAAGCGATAATAGAAAGGAATGGTAGCTCCAGAAATAAACAATTATGTAAACCGAACCAGAATGGAACCTCTTGAAAACCCTTGAGCGGCCCCCTCTGTCATAATGGTTCACAGCGAAACCCTAGATTCGTCGGACTCGTCACTAACACCTTTGAACCCTCGAATCTTTATGGGGATTAAGGAGCGTTGTCACTTAATTGGCTAAACCGACACCTTCGAGGATTTCTACATCTTCCGTTCTGTGGATGGGAGGCGAGCGTGCACCGGGGGCCAGTCGCCGGAGACTCGCCGGCTCCGGATCTCTCTTTCTCGCTCTTTCTTCTCTTCCCATCTCTCTCTCTCTCTTTCTTTCTTTCTTTCTTTCCCTTTGTATCACCCTCGTTCTTTCATATGATGCCACTAAGCTTGTTTTGAGAAACATGTTCTCACCCATTCTGACGGTTTAACCACCGTCTCTGCCGCCGGAGACGTGGAAGTATCCTACCCTGCCTCTATGTCTGCTATGTCGCATATCTTCTCTGATCTCTCTTTTTCAGGTCTCAGGAGGTTGGAAATTAGGGGAAGCAAGCCCCTCTTTAACACGTGTGTAAGAAGAAACGTGGCACACACATCAAATGCCACAAGAGAACCACCCATCCCTTCATATGTGGGTGAATGAACAGGTGCCAGCAGGTCTTTGCCACTGTTCATTCAGTTTCCCTATTATCATATATGAATTGTTTTTTTATTTTTATTTTTTATTCTTGAAATTAACTGTGTCAATAAAATATTTTTGAAAAGCAAAAAAGCAAAGCATAATGGAACAATGTTTTAATAATTAAAACTTTTAGCCGTTGATCGGCAATGGTCCTAACTTCAAAAATAACCAGCGGTGGTCTCATTTTTTCACATATTGTAAACAATGGACCTTTACTAACAGAACCTTAATTTCTTTTTGTTCTCTTATCCTTTTTGGTTTAGTAAATGTCCATTATTTTACAATATATGAAAATGTGGGACCATCACTGTTTACTTTTTAAGTTGGGACCGTTGCCGGCCAACGACTAATAGTTTGGAGGATTATTAAAATCCATTATTCCTATGATAATAGGTAAACGAGCATTGATTAGTCATGTACATGAGTCAAATCGATGATGAGTTACTCGAAACCGACTTCTTCAACTTAGCTTACATTATTGAACAAACGAGACCGAGTCTTAAGTCAAATAGATGACAAGTTATTCGTAATAAATTACGTTAAAGTAGCTTCAAGCGGAACAAGCTAAAATTAGCAGGAGTCAAACTAAAGCATAAAATAGAGTATATTGAACAAATAAGACCGAGTCCAAAGTATTTTATATTGAACTTGGGTTGTCCTGTGAGACTAAATTGCAAAAGATAAAAAGTTTTGAGTTAAAAGTAAAAAAACAAGTAGTTTTGGGTTAAAGTAATTTATCAAATACTTTTGGGTTAAAAGTAAAAAAAATCATTTAAAAAAAAAAGAAAAACTCCAAACAAGTTGAGCCTAAACTTGTAAAGTTATTCATGAACTAAAATCGTGTTTTAGACGTAGAGCTCAAAGCAAACTGAGCTCAAACTTGACTTCTTAAACGAATGGTTGGAAGCAAACGGGACACAAGCTTTCTTAGGATAAACGTATCAAATTTAAATTTAGTTGAGTTCGAGCTTAGCTCCGGGTACACTCAACTTTTACGTGTTGCATGATGAGTTAAATAACTCCAATCTGATTGGTTAAATAACTTTTACGAGTACACTCAAAAGAGCCTTGTTGTGTCAGGTATCACGTTACATGGGTAAGATATAGTAGTTATGTTTATGTAAAAGAGGCAAAACGGGTCAAGCGAGCTCTATTAGTTGGTGGCCACGTTAGGCTGACATATCGTATCAGACACGACCTGTAAAAACATGAAACAACTAAACACGAACACGACATGAAATCTTATCGTGTCAGTTTTTACGAACACAAACATGTACCTAATAACAAACAGGTTACACGAACACGACCTATTAAGACATGGAAAAACTTACAAGCGTATGTATCATACAACCTGTCAAGACATGAACATGACCTGTTAAGACACGAACACGACCTATTAAAACACAAACTGGCCCTGGAGGGGTGGAGTGTGGAGTCTAGGGCTGGCATATCGTGTCAGACACGACCTATTAAGACACGAACGTGATACGACATAAACACGAAACAGCTAAACACGAACACGAACGTAATAATAAACAGGTGATGTTACACAAACACGACCTGTTAAGACACTAAAAGACTTACAAGCGTATCATACAACCTGTTAAGACATTAACATGATATGTTAAGACATGAACACGACCTATTAAGACGCAAACCGGCCCTGGAGGGGTGCGGTGTGGAGTCTAAGGTTGGCATATCATGCCAGACACGACCTGTTAAGACAAAGACACGGTAAGACACAACCACAGAATATGTAAACACGAACATGACACGAAAATTAACAGGTCTTATCATGTCGATCTGTTTAAGACATAAAACTTGTTAAGGGTCAAACATGAACTTGTCAAGGCCGTGCCGTTTCGTGTCCGTGTCTGAAATTGCCAGTCCTAGGCCACGTAAATTTTATGCTTTCTAATTATATTACTTTTCCCGTTTCTTTTAAATTATTTGAATGTTGTAATATTTCATTCTTACTCATTAACTACCCAAAAACAGAGTTATAAGTTATGTAATATGTTTCATTATGGTTTGGTTTTTAGGACTTCAACTTAAGTATTTATAAAAAAATAATTTCTTGTAGATCAAGTGACAGTGACAAAAGTACACCAAGGAGAAGGTTTTATGCCCTAAACAAAAGTTCCTAAAAGCTTAAGCTTGTGGGTATTGTATATTGAATTTTCATTTACACTTTAAACTTCTGTTTAATAATTCCAAAGTTCAATTTTAGATGAGATCTTATTACATATTATGTAATGTTTTATCTGATGTAGTGCGTGACACGATAACGAAGAACGAACACGTTGATTCTGCGAATACCCGTGTAGGTCTTTTCCCAACCCCAAAATTCAACCCAAATGGCACGGAATTTGAAGTGAAAAATTGAGTAGTTTCAAAATTCAAGTCTGATCTTTCACATTACTAGAGCAACATATAAATAGGAACAGAAATTCGAAATGGGCCTAAAAAAGACAACGAGCCAAACATAAGCCCAAAAACAAAATGCCCAAAACACTTGAAAAAACATAAAAACGTAAATAACTAATAGAAATAAGCGTTTTTTGGCCCGGACGATGACCCAAACCGCCGTAGGCGTTTGCAGCAAGATGGAGCTCGTTCCCACGTTCGTTTCGCCTGGTCGCACGCCCAAAACGGACCCCCGTAGCCCAAGTTAGAGCCATTTTAGTGAAGCCCCTTTTGTTACACGATCTTGGGTCTCCAAATACATGATGGTCCGCTCATCCACATTTGGGCCCGCGTCACTGCACCTTCATATTTCTATGTTATATGTGTAAAAGAAGTTTGAATTAATCATTTTAGTAGATCTCAGTTTGGTGAACTAAAAAGGCTGATGAACTAAAGGAGGAGGATTTCAAAGGCTATTAAGGAGTAAGCAGGGCCAACCCAAACCTAATTATTCTAAAGCTAGGACTTTTGGCCTCCAAATTTTTAGGGTCTCGTCTGGTTAAAAAATATATAAATTTCTAAATATTAAATATACTTTGATAATTATAATCATAAAGTCGGATTATATCTGGTGGTTGTAATCCTGTTTTTGTTGTGGGTAGGCATGCGTTCGAATTCCAGTTGTCTATAAATTCATATCTTTTAATAATTATCAGCATTTAAGGCCTATCCTTCATTAAAAAAATTTGTTTTCTTAATTATTTTTCCTAATTTTTGGGTTTATTATTTACTTAATTATTTTTTCTAATTTTTGCTACAAAATCCGATGCTATACAATTTCATTTAACAAACAAAAACCACTTAATTTTTAAATTTCATTTAACAAACAAAAACCACTCAATTTTTAAATTTATAAGTGCCATTAGTTTCTTATATGAGTTTATTAAATTAAAACCTTATAAAGAAGCAACGTATATGTGCATATATATCTTGTATCTTTAACTTTGGGAGGCTTTCAAAAAAAAAAAATGAAAATTTTGCTTTCTAACCCTAAACTTTTAATTTTTTGACAATTTAAGTTTAAAGTTTTAATTTTTGTTTCCTTTTAAACCCTAAGGTTTTAATCTTTGATAATTTACCCTAAAGTTTTAATCTTTGGCAATTTAAGTTTAAAATTTTAATCTTTGTTTCCTTTTTAACCCTAAAGTTTTAATCTTTGACAATTTAAGTTTAAAATTTTAATCTTTGGTAATTTAACCCCTTTGATTAATTTGATTTTTCACTTCTAATTCAAAAGTTTACATCTTTTGTGATTTAACCACTTTGATTTTTTTTTACTTATGTGTTGTAATATTGGCTTTGGGGGTTTTTCAAAGAAAAAATGGTTATGCATATGCTTGTTGTAACCTTGGCTTTGAGGGTTTTTCAAAAAAAAAATTGATTTTTTTACTTTTCACCCAAAAGTATTTTATAAATTACTTTTAACCTAAAACTATTTGTTTTTTTTTTTTTACTTTTGATACAAAACTTTTTATCTGTTGCAATTTATCATCACAACTTTTTTTACTTTCAACTTTGGTCATTTATATTTTTCATTTTCCGCAAATTTTTAGCTTTATCATTCGTTCTAAATTTTGTGACTTAACACACCACAACGTGCGTCTTTGGTTTAACGTGTTTACGTTTCGTTCTAAATTTTGCGGGTGAACGTTTTTACATCGTCTATTTTTTCCTGTTTCATAGGTTCAACATAACGTGCGCGCACTAAATCGACTTAGTTATCACTAAAGAATCCCCGCCGCATTGCGGCGGGTCTTAATTCTAGTTATTTATATACTGTAACTTTTCTATGCATATAGTGTTGTACTATATGCTTTGGGTACTTTTCAAAAAAAAAAAAAAAGTTGAAATTTTAGTTTTAACCTAAATCTTTTACAATTTTAAGTTTACAAAATTGTAACCTTTTACTTTAAAGTCAAAATTTTTCTTATTTTACAATTTAATTTCACAACTTTTTTACATTCAACTTTGTTCTCTTATACTTTTCATCTTTCGCAAATTTTCGTTTTAGGTTTCGTAGTAAATTTTGTGAGTTACCACAGAGCAACGTGTGTGTGGTTCAACGTTTTTACGTTTAGTTCAAATTTTTGCGAGTTAACACGGCGCAACGTCCATGTGTAGTTCAAGGTTTTACATCTATTGTTTTTCATTTCATAGGTTTGTCGCAACGCGTGAGTCATTGATCGACTTTGTTATTTTTTTATATGTTCTGTCTTTCGGTTTCTTGCAATTTTAACCTCACAAAAATGATTGTTTGCCTTTTTAACCCAAAACATTTTATCTTTTGGAATTGAACCTCATAACGTTTTTACTTTCAACTTTGGTCTCCTATACTTTTCATCCATCCCAAATTTTCGTTTACGTTTCGTACTAAATTATGCAAGTTAATACGGCACAACATGTGTGTGTGATTCAACCTTTATACGTTTTGTTCATAATTTTGCGAGTTAACACGACGCAACGCCCATGTGTTGTTCAATGTTTTCGGGTCTATTTTTCTCATTTGACAGGTTCGTCGCAACACATGGGTCCTAGATCGACTTAGTTATTTTTTTAAATGTTCTACATTTCGGTCCATCGCTTCGTTTTAAAACGCCACAACTTCAGCGTTGATGGTTGTTGACGGTTATGTGGCATTGATGCTATTTGACATGCTTTTACGCCCCCACCGCAACGCGCGGGTGCTTAATTCTAGTTATTATTATAATTTCCACCCCAAGTAAAAACTGTAAATATAAATCTAAAAAATAAAATAAAATTTGTTTCGCTTTGGGCCACCAAAACAGTTGAGCCGAGCCTGAGAATAAGGTATCTATATTTCAACTAGCCACATTGATTAATTTGTATAATACTTAACCTTTATAGTTATTTTCAAGTTTATAAAAGTTTTGGTTAAATGGATAGTTGGAAAACAAGACAGCTAAAATAGAAAATTATTAAACGTGTTGACCTAGCCAATTGAGTCTTAACTTTTTTTTAACTGCATAAAAGTGTAAAACCTTCTAAATCGCGAAAAAAAAAACTAGATTATTACACACCTAATTATTTAATGTTGTTTTTTTTCTACCACGTTTTGCACATTATTTTTCTTTTTTTTTGGAATAAAATGATAAGACAAACGTTTTTACATGTCGGCTCAACTTGACCCAAATCGTCTTTACATGTAAAAATTTAAAGGTTATAATGGGTAGTGGTGAAATAAGTAGATTATTATTTATTGCAAAATTAGTTAAGTACTATTTTCAATGACCATGTTATACAAATTATTTTTTTATTGGAACTAAAAGATAGAAGTATTTACATGTATTAGTTTCACGGGCCAAATATTTGAAGGTCGCAATGCTATGGGCTGTACTTTAACGTTTGGGTTACTGGCTAGTCCTGGACTTTGTCGAAGGACGGAGTCAGTGTCAATGAAGAGGTGTACGTGCCTAGTCGTGCAAACGACAAACGCACCACTGGTCGAGAGCTGGCGCTGCTCTCCAGACAAGTCCAATGCAGGACAAAATCAGTGATCCACACAAAAAAACAGGATGGACTGGCTTGTCCCTGGGAACTTGGGGACGCCACAGGGGGTCGAAAAGTAACCCGTGACATTAGCTTGACTTGATGGTCGTATTTACCACAATAAAAAAATCCCCACTTTGATTGGCATCTCGTCATTACCACAATAAAAAAAAATTAAAAAGTGTCTATTTTAACTGGTATCCGTCTTGACCTGTTGCTCAATCCAATTATGCCACGTCTATCGAATATTTATAGGTTCTTTAACAATAACAACATAAGTTTCGGATATTATAGGCGTTGGTTGGCCCAACCCATTACTTGAGATTAAGTCAACCAAACAAAAGGCCCACCAAAATAAGCCTATGAGACTTTCTTTAGGTAAAAAAAAACAAATTTTAAAACATTCCATTGATTTAAGCTAAACATTCCACTGGTTCAAAAAAAAAATTCCATTAGGTATTATATATATATATAGGGTCGGGATTTAGAGAAAACGGTAGAAAGTGTGAGAACGGTGAGAACGCTTATGGATCGTCCGATCAAAACAATCTATGGATTAGATTAGCGCGGTGGCATTTTCGTAAATAACATCAGTTTTATTACGTGGACGCGCTTCATTAAAGGTAAAAGCGTCTTTTGACTACTCCAAACAAAACGCCATCTCATGAAAATAAAACGCCAAAACAAAAATCACATATCATTATGCTAAAAATGCCATTAGATATAAAACGTCAAACTTAATTATAGTAAAATCCCGCCTAAAAAACCGCCAAAAATCCTATATATACAACAACTTAGACCTTCAATTAAAAAACACACACAAAAACCCCAAACGCCATATTTAATATATACCATTCGACTGATAAAACGCCAGAAAACCCAAACATCAAATATATTGTTGTCAATAAAGTGTAGCTGTATGGTATGGACAACATTGTCAGTTATCTTTCTTAACTGATGATTAACAATGTTATCCATCACCATACAACAACACTTTATTGATTTTAGCATTATCAAATTTACAGTTTTAAGATGGTTTATTTGGTGGCGTTCTTTTTCTCGGTAAAACGCCAAAAAAGATAACATTTTGGCTGAAATGGTGTAAACTCAATAACATTTTGCTGCATGAGATGGACAAAAATTATAGAAAAAGAGGTTGATTTCATACGAAAGTCGAAACAGCAGTGAATATGCTTTAAAAGAAGAAAGAGACTGGTGACAGTGAAGATTTGGAAGATCAAAATTTATTTTGTTTATTTTTCTTTTTCAGTTGATTGTCATTTAATAAACAACGCCATATCTAATAAAAACGCCAAAAAAGGCAAATGTCTTACACCTTTGGCGTTTATCAAAACATCATAAAATTACTTTGGACAAGTATTATAAAAAAAAACTTTTTTTATGTTTTTTTTTTTTTAATTTTCCTTTTCAGTTGATTGTTGTATAATAAAAATGTAACGCCTCGTGTTTAGAAAACGTACTTTGGTTAGAAAGATTATTCTTGCCCCTTCCTTTTTTTAAACTTTACATCCTTATCATATTCGTATTTCACCTACATTTTCGTAATCCGAGACTTTGATCGTAATAAAATTGTTCATTTTATGAGAAGCATACATTATTTATTCAAGCTTGCTTATACTTGGTCCATATCCATACTTGTTATTTTATAAATACGCGTCTTATTTACAAACCACGAACGTAGATACATGACTTTAAACATTTATTTCATGCAAACACTTGGTTCTACGTTCACAATACGCAACCTACACTTTTATTTTAAGCAAACTTATTACTTAATTATATATATATTTTACATATCATATATTACTTAATCATGAATTAATAGTATATTACTTATAAAATGTCATTCCAAATTCACACTTTAGTCTAGTAATTATAATATATTAATATTTCATCTATTAGTATACTACATATTAATGCAAAAAAAAAAAAGACTAAAAATCACAACATGTGGCTGATGTTAGAGGATTGTTTTAATTAATTCAAAGTTCACAATATATAATAACATCTCACAATGTTACATCAACTAATCTATACTATATAATAAAAGAAATATGTTTTGTGACACTTGTCATTATCTCATTTAATTGATTAAAATTATTAATAATACTAAAAATAATAATATTTAATCTAAATTAATATAATTATGAATCGGAAAGATAGGGTAAGGTTAGGTAAGTAAGGTGTGTTGTGAGAATTCAAAAATTGTTTTGTTTTTGAGTCAACAAACAACTGGTTTTGGATTTATTAATTGATTTAATTGCCATTCGTAGGGTTACAAGTCTACAACCCAATTTATAACACATTAGCTATCTATTTAAAATATAAAATTAAATTTAACTTTTTTCATTATTTAAAATATAAAATTAAATTTACTCAACCCGTACAATACACATGGTTCTTAAAGATATAACTTTTTTATTATTTAATATATAAAATTACATTTATTCAACTCATGTAATAAACGAGATTTCTAAAGATATATTGTTTTATTACTTGGTATACAAAAGTTACATTTATTTAACGCATGTAATAAACGAGGTTTTTAAAAATATGTTTTTTATTATTTGGTATATAAAATTACATTTATTTAACCCGTGTATTACACGGGGTTCTAACCTAGTTGTTAATAAAACAAAAGATAGGTAGACAGTAGCTATGTTCGAAAGCCTTATGGCTGTTTTAGTTTTCTTCTTTTTAGTTAATAACTACCAATTAATTTGTATTTAATGTCATATTGATTTAGTGGTTAGCATGTGATAATTTAGAATGACATAACATATTCAATTACCATAACATGAGTTGACATAAAAAAAAAAAAAAGAAGTATATGGGAAACAGCCTTCGATCGCAAGATTAGAGGCTGGTTTTAATTGCTTTTTTTTATTCATTTAACCCTCAACTAATTCCATTAATGCCAATCCAACTTAACCCTAATCCTTCCCTATAAATATCAACATAGTTCCAGCCATTTTACCACTTTACAAACCTCTTAATCACTCCAAAATTACTCTCTAATCACTCCAAATATTCTCAGCTTTGAGCAGAAAGTTTAAGTCATTCAAAGTGAGTTCTAGCTCACTTCTTCAACTCTTTTCTTCTTCTAAAACACTTGGATAACCTCTAAGAAAGTTTTCACAAGTTTGCTTGGGCAAACTAAGGTGAAACCTCACCATTTTTGAGGTCCAAAGTGCATATAAAATTCTGCTCATTTTTATTTCTTTTTATGTTCATATTTTGATAGAAAACTTGGTGGAATCTTTTTCCCACCAAGCTCACAACTTAGTCTATGGTTGTGGGTTTGTGTTTAGGGAATTTCCATCAAAGTTTTGGGTTCAAACACCCCTTTTATTTCTATTTATACATAACAAATCAATGATGAAAACAAGCACAATACATCATCTTTTATATGATGAACTTGTGACTTGTGAAGTGTGAACAAATGGAAGCTTTGGCTTTCCAAACTAAGTTCCACTCATTCATTTGAACATTTTATAACTTGTTAGATTAGATTTACTTTATTGTTATTCATGACCCTCCCACCATCTTCATGATGGTGTGTGTAGTGGTGAATCTTATAATGAGGTTTTCTAACCTCCATGCTTGATTTAGGTTTCATCTTTCGTTTCCTTTTCGTTTGTTTCGAGAAATATATCGATCAATTCCGATTCTTTCTTTTTCTCTTGATTCTTTTCCGATCGAGATGTATAGATCCTGTTCATGGATTAACGAAAATGTGCAAAAGCTCTATTTGCCTCTGCCATTCTATGAGTCTCTTCCCTTTTGTGTATGGCATCGCCACTCCCTTTGACAGCATCCACTAATTCGGAACTTAATTTGAAAGCAATATTTCGACCCGGACGTTTTCGGGATGCCGCTAATAACCAACGAATGGCCAGTGCTTTTCCTTGTGTGGATCCTATTTCAATGGGAACTTGATGAGTCGATCCACCTACACGTCTTGCTTTTACTGCTATACCCGGAGTGACTCCATGTATTGCTTGACGTAAAACAGATAGTGGATTTGTTTCTGTCTTTTACTCAAATACGATATTCACTATGTTTACAAAACATTTATAAGAACCATCACCGCAATCACCCCATCTATCATATATCGAGTATATCCGTTAGTTTTTTTAAAGATATAAATTTTATTAGACTCATTCAACTCGTGTAATAAACGAGGTTTTTTAAAGATATAATGTTTTTATTATTTACCATACAAAATTACATTTATGCAGGACGTGTAATACACCGGGATTTTAAAAATATAACTTTTTTTTATTATGTGGTATATAAAATTAGATTTATTCAATCCGTATAATACACAGGGTTTATAAAATTACATGTGCTCAACCCATACAATACATGAGTTTCTTAAAAATGTAACTTTTTTCATTATTTAAAATATAAAATTAAATTTACTCAACCCGTACAATACACATGGTTCTTAAAGATATAACTTTTTTATTATTTAATATAAAAAATTACATTTATTCAACTCATGTAATAAACGAGATTTCTAAAGATATATTGTTTTATTACTTGGTATACAAAAGTTACATTTATTCAACGCATGTAATAAATGAGGTTTTTAAAAATATATTTTTTATTATTTGGTATATAAAATTACATTTATTTAACCCGTGTATTACACGGGGTTCTAACCTAGTTGTTAATAAAACAAAAGATAGGTAGACAGTAGCTATGTTCGAAAGCCTTATCGCTGTTTTAGTTTTCTTCTTTTTAATTAATAACTACCAATTAATTTGTATTCAATGTCATATTGATTTAGTGGTTAGCATGTGATAATTTAGAATGGCATAACATATTCAATTACCATAACATGAGTTAACATAAAAAAAATAAAAGAAGTATATGGGAAACAGCCTTCGATCGCAAGATTAGAGGCTGGTTTTAATTGCTTTTTTTTTATTCATTTAACCCTCAACTAATTTCATTAATGCCAATCCAACTTAACCCTAATCATTCCCTATAAATATCAACATAGTTCCAGCCATTTTACCACTTTACAAACCTCCTAATCACTCCAAAATCACCCTCTAATCACTCCAAATATTCTCAACTTTGAGCAGAAAGTTTAAGTCATTCAAAGTGAGTTCTAGCTCACTTCTTCAACTCTTTTCTTCTTGTTTCTTCTTCTAAAACACTTGAATAACCTCTAAGAAAGTTTTCACAAGTTTGCTTGGGCATACTAAGGTGAAACCTCACCATTTTTTAGGTCCAAAGTGCATATAAAATTCTGCTCATTTTTATTTCTTTTTATGTTCATATTTTGATAGAAAACTTGGTGGAATCTTGTTCCCACCAAACTCACAACTTAGTCTATGGTTGTGGGTTTGTGTTTAGGGAATTTCCATCAAAGTTTTGGGTTCAAACACCTCTTTTATTTCTATTTATACATAACAAATCAATGATGAAAACAAGCACAAGACATCATCTTTTATATGATGAACTTGTGACTTGTGAAGTGTGAACAAATGGAAGCTTTGGCTTTCCAAACTAAGTTCCACTCATTCATTTGAACATTTTATAACTTGTTAGATTAGATTTACTTTATTGTTATTCATGACCCTCCCACCATCTTCATGATGGTGTGTGTAGTGGTGAATCTTATAATGAGGTTTTCTAACCTCCATGCTTGACATACATGATGTTATACGACAATACTCGAATGGACTTAGTTTTAGGATGTATTATTACTAAATAAACTATACATAAATATATAAAAACATGGCTGAGTTTGTGGTGTTAATCAAACCATGATTAGCCATCATAAATCTAAGCTATCATATCAAAGATCCTAGAGTTCTTGTTATGATTCCAATGGGCAATTTGGGACTCATGAAACCACTAATTATGGTGTCATAAGCAAACTCTTATGGCTTAGACATTACGTTCATATATACATACATTTACTACTTTAATTTCTAAATTCCGAATCTTACCACTCCCTACACATCACGTAACCCTACTATAAAATCCTCACTCACAAGCAAACTCGTCACTCTTGGATAATTAGAAAGCATATGCAATTATGTAAGTATACTTGAACCCCTTTTTCGTTTACCACTTTTTGGGGTGTAACATGTTATTTATTAACTTACACACAAACTTTATTCATATTGCACAAACATTCCTCATACACGCATGCTTATTTGATTACTTGATACTTTAAACTTGGGTTAATTACATCTTGTGTTAGACTTATCATTAACTTCGTACGAGCCTATCCGTGACATATATAGCGCTATAGGATTAACGCATCGCCCGTAGACTTGAGGTTATGTCATGAGCATATTGCGTTTCATCATTGGTTTGATATGTTGAACACATGCCGATTTTATTGTTTGTCTTGTATCAAGAGTTTGCCACATGGAATTGTTTGAAACCTAACTTTTTATGTTACATGAACAAACCTGTATACTCACCTTTGCTTATACATTGAACTTTATTTTAAACATGTTACAAGTTGAGGATGACGACGTTTTGAAAATTGAAGTAGAGATGATGCTTAGATACACACATAGACATCTTAAGCTTTATTTCGTTGTATCAGTTTGTACTTGTTGTATTCTTGTATTGTGACACTTGTGTCACTTCAACCATCAAACAAATTCCAAACCAATGAAATATTGTATTTCATACTTGGGATTTGTAAAAATATGTGTATCGTTTGCACATATCAACTCTTGTTCGATTTTAAGCTTTAAATCGCTTTCTGGAGGGTTATACGCGCTCTGATGCGTAAATATAACCAGTTTAATCCAACGAACACTCCGGAATAGTGAAATAGGCTTAACATACCTTAAATAACCTTTACATAACTTAGAAATAAGTTTTAAAGGCTTTGGTATGGCAAAAACAAGTTAATTCGCTTACAGGGACTAAACTTGACAAACTGCGAAAGTATGCCAATTTGAACTGTAACAGACATTCCGGAACATGACCATAAGTTAAACACACCTTAAATATCCTTTATATAGCTTAGAAATAGGCTTTGAGGGGTTCGGTGTGCTAAAATAAACTTTTGGGTCATTCAGGGACTAAAAGCGTCAAAAAGTGCACAAGTTTGCACCTTCGCGCATAACTTACGTTCTGAATACATCCGGACATCCAAAAATTTATGTAAGCACTAAAACATTTTATTTTAGTGTTTGGCATAAGAAAAATCCATTCGTCACGCCATTTGGATCGTTTTTCGCGCTTATGCGCATTCCGTCGTAATTAACCGAACAACGCAATCGTACGGCCAAACGAACCGACATCTGAGATATTTTTGAGCACATTTTAAGTTCCCTATACTTTAACTTCATTTTAAAGCTTTGAAATGGGGTTAACGGGGCTTAAACGTGTCAAAAATGCATCAAATAGCAAGTTTGGAGCTTCAGGGGCCTGTTCTGCCATTTTTCAAACTATTCTGGTCTGCAAGTGCTTGCGCACCTCAACACTCAGGACGTTACGGTGTGCAAGCAGGGGTCAGATGCATAAACTTGTTTTTAAACAGCTGTTAACAGCCCTTAATCCCTCCAAGGGCCAATGCCACATGTCAAACTCTTGTGGTGGGGGCAAAATGAGTTACCATAACTTTCCGACAAGTGTACGGGCGAGATCTAGGCACGTTATCCAAGAAACGATCCTAACGGTGAACCGAAATCTATAAATACCCATCCATCCCCATTGCAAAACCCACAAGAATCTGATCTTAGAAGCTCTAAGTTGAAACCATTGTTTCATACCTGAGCTACTTGGATCAAGATTAGCATTCGGGGACCCTTTGTAAGTGTTCCTTCGTTCTTTTATTGCTTTTCGAGTCCGAAAGTCAAACTTTGTTTGACTTTCTGCATTGACCAGTTTATGGTCAATGCGAAGTTCGTTTGAACTTCATAACGTGAGCGTAATCACGATGGTTATAGTCCCTAGTGACTATACCTACTGATTACCACGTTATCTAGGCTCAGTGACGAGTCGTAGTTTCGGCCAAAATGCGCATTCTTGCGTATTTTGTAACCAAACTACTCTTAGGTATCAAAACCGTTTGTTTTGATACCAAACCTATTTTCTAAACTTAGTTAAGCATGTTTTAGCATGCTTAGCTCGTCACTTTTAGTTTAGTGCTTATATAGGGTCGTAAGGTAAGCGATCTAAACAATCGCTTATACTTTCTAACCCGACCCATTTGGTCGATCATTAGGATCCGACCAAATACCTTAGGTGACCATAGTGTATAGGGAATAACCTTCCGAGGTTATACCTTATGGTCACATCGTTTGAGTAGTTGTATGATAGGTAGTTTATATGCCTTAGGTAAATTACCAGAATACCCTTTTCATGTATAATTGGTAATTAAGCATATGTAACCTAAACTTTTGTTACATAACTGATTATGTAACATGTTTAGGCATATAACACTTGTCATAGGGCTAGTTAGACGTCTCGAGTGCGCTTTTGCGTGCACGACGCGTTAAAGTAGCATAAGCTACCTTAATGGGTCGCGATGGGTCGAAAGCACTTAGGTTAGGTTTCATTTAGTATGTAGGCTTTGTTAAACCATATGACACGAGTCTCCATACTCGTTTGGTTTACGAACCCTCATTCTATCTAAATCCTCCGATTTAGGTCCGGTATATTAACATAGTTACCTATATTAGGTGCCGTTTGATTTCCGTGATCTCTAGCATTGCTTGGTGGTTATCCTAGGACTTCTAAGCAATCTCAAGTGAGTACATAGTTCCCCTATTTTACTGTTTTCCAAACTGTTTTGGGGTGAAACATGTGTACCTATGTGTTATTTTCATGATTTCAAAGTATAATTGATTATACATGTTATTACTTATCTTTTGACAAACTAAATGACTATCTATGGTTTAAACACTGATTTCTCAAAGAACATAAAATAAAAATGTTGAATTGTACTTATTTTATGTTCACCAGACTGATTGTTAGTATGATATAGCGCTATAGGATTTGACACCCCATTCCTGTTGTCATGGAATGTCTGAAACCAATTTGTTTCTCCATCCAAATAGGGATTTCCTTTGTGGTATCCCTATAGTCTCAAAGGTGTATTTTGATGCACTAGGTCTGAATGAATTCTTAAATCACATTATTTTTGTATATTTAGTTATACTCCCAAAAGTATAGTTTGATATGCTCCCATGTGTGATATTGTACAAAACCAACATATATTTTGTTAATCATCCAAAGCATATTTTGATATGTTATTTACAAAACCAAAACATAGTTTAATATGTTATTTATCACATCCAAAGCATATTTTGATATGTTATTTATAAAACCAAAACATAGTTTAATATGTTATTTATAAATCCGAAGTATACTTGTAATATACTACTTAAAACTATTATTTTAAACAACGAAGGTATATTTAATGTACTATCTATCTATCGATTAGGTTTTGGTTAGTGTTTAGATAACGGGACGGGTGTAATGTGATGAAAACATGGTAGATACGCCACTGGTACTTCTTATATATAAGTGTATTCATTGCATTACATACCGTGGCGTTATTTAGTACACTTGGGTTAACGATATTGGAACTGAAATATACTTTAATATATTACTCATTCGATTCTCTTAAAATCCAAAGTATATTTTCAAATATACTATAAGCCTTTTTTTATCAAAATATTGTTTTACAAGCAACTTATCTTATACAAACTCATTTTACATGGTTATTCATTTAACCTTACATTTATTTATACATATCATCTGATCTTATTGTTTTTCAAACGATTTACAAAACAAATCAATTTACAAGGTTCATGACTAAACTTTATTAAACATTTTCTTAAACTTACAAGTCATGAATCCTATTTTCACAAAACCTATGTATCTCACAGGCATTTTTATGCTGACGTACCTATTTTTACACATGTTTCAGGTACTGCTTTGCAATGATTGTTGATACATGCTACATTTAGGATGGACTCGTGCCTTAGCAACTTTAAAACTTGGAAGATTATAGTTGTACTTATTTGATTGTATTAAAACAATGAGTTCATTTCTTCAATAAAACAGAATTTATTTATTCCATGGTTATGAAACAATGATTCTGTTACAACACTCCCCGACGTTTCCGCCACGTTTAGTTGCTTTACGTGGTCGGGGTGTGACATGTATTGAACGTATCGTATATCAAGTTGTTGTATTTGATTTTAATCTTTGTAATTGACTTGTAGAAATGAAATGAAATCCATTATTTAAATATTGTCATAAATAGTGTTATGAAGTCTCATGCAATCTCGTTTTCGTCTCGCTCAGATGTTTCCGTCATCGGTTGAGGTGTGACAAAAAACGCCATATATAAAAAAAGCCAAAACAGCCAAAATGCTTGTTTAAACGATATCATCCCAAACTATAATAAAATTAGTTTGAAAAAGTATTATAAATAACCCAAAATAAAAAATAAAAAACAAACTTGAAAATGTAACTAGAAACAGTAACTTCAAATCAGAAAAACTGAATATAGGAAAAATTTATTATATTAGAATCTAAAACGCCAAACTTGAAAGATGGGACGTGTTACAGACTTCAGAGATAAAGCTTGTCAAAAACAATAATTACAAACAGTAACTGAAAAGACGAATACTTTATTATAATAACGCACCGCCTAACTTAGGCGCAAAAAAGAGATCCTATAAAATGATACGTCTCAGCAACTTCCATTTGATCAAGCCAAAAAAAAAAAAAAAAAAAACGCCAGTACTACTAAATACCACTCACTGTTGTTAGGACCGGTTTTGAATCCGTAACGATTGCGAACCGAACGTGTGACGTGCGGAATCCGTACACGAACGTGACCGAACACATGACACGTAATATAACTGTGATTCTATAAAAGATCTAATAACGTACAACACCTTGAATCACGTACAATGAACTTTCTCTCTCTAGACTCTCTCTCTAGATCTATAGCTCTCCAAAGCTCCAAATGCCAAAAGTCTAAAGTCTAAGGCATAAGCCTCCTATTTATAGGCCAAGGCTTTAATGAGATTTCTCATTAATTACAATATTGCCACCTTGCCTTTTTCTCTACTTATTACAATATAAAGCTTGAATTAAACTGTTTCTGCTACGACTCGTATTGACGGGGGCGATAGACATTACTGCACCAACAGACTCCCCCTTGGATATTGTCGCAGTCAATCCGTAGCATCTTGTCTTACTCTCTCTCTCTCTCTTTGAGTCTTCTTGAAGCTTTAACAAGTTTTCATCAACGTAGACTCCCTCTTGCTTGAACAGAATCCCCGTGGATCTGTCTTCAGCTTCAGCTCCCCCTTTCTGTAGACTCTTTTCTTCAGGCTCCCCCTTTCATCAAGCTTCCGTGCTTTTGGGACCGACACCTGGCTTTCCGGATATAAGCTCCTTCAGGATAGTTTCCTGGCACCTTGAATGCACGCTTCCTCTTGCGTTGAGCTCGTCTTCAGACTCCCCCTTGGACTCGGCTGTCGGGATCGTAGTCTGGTACAACATCTGCAAATCTCAAACGTTTATAAGTAACAACTATTTGAACATCCAGGATTAATGTCCTGGCTTTCTCAACATATGCTAAAATATTTCGACAATGAAAGCAATTTCGATTTTCCAGGAATCGTAACCTGGCTCTATTAAACTTTCTAAATCAAGATCCTGGCTTTAAGATATAATATTATGAATATATCTAGAAATACTTGATTCACTCCCCCTATCAACAATCTTCATAGATTTGGCAGTTTTAGCAAACGGGATCGGAAACTGGCTCTTTACAATCAGATTTTAACAATATGAGCATCCAAATCCCTCACAGTTAATCATCCAAGTCCAAGTTAATGACCTTGGAGATATCACAAACTGTTTTTGATTTTTTATTTTAACACTACAAGTTTCAAATTAATGAACTTGATTTATTTTCAGAAACACGATCAACATACTTAGATTTTGAAACTCAGCTTCCCAGACATCGGTTGTCGAAAATAAAGCAGAAATCAAAATCTTTTTGTAATTTTCTGAAATATAAAGCAGTAAAGAAATAATTACAGACAATATTTATAGACAATATTTTTGTTTGAGTTCGTGTCAGAGGATCATATCAGTTTATAACAAATCACTAGCACCGTTGATGTCACGGCCCCCAGCCCGGTGTGACCCGGTCCCGGAGCCGCGGGACAGAAACCCGTGGTATTTATTAATTGAGTTAACAGCGGAAGTTTAACAGGATCTTTTAAAACTTGAAAATGCCCGATTATTTTATTTCACAATTTGGGATAAACCCCGTAATTTACAATAGAGGAATTTCACAAGGAAATCTCTGGTTTTACAAGACATGTTTATTTATTTGACTGAGCCACTATTTCAAGCTTGTTAGTGCTCCGTAGCAATTTTCCTTGATTCACAGTAGGTCACCTGAAACATGTTTAAAAATATTTTATCAGCGGGGAAATACTGGCGAGTCACTCAATTTTAATAAAATGACACATAGTTATAAATTACAGCATAAGAGCGATTACAATGGCTACTATCTTATTTTTATCTGGCGCCGTGTCACACCCTGGTGACGATGGTCATACCACCATTGGGTCCTTTCACCCAAGTAGTGATGATTATCACTGTTAGGTTTGTTTACCTAACTGTGAGAAATTAGTAATGTGCACAATACCCCACTTGCCAGTGATTCAAGATAACCAAGACTTAATCCCTGTAATTATAACTTTTTGAAAACAAATAGGGTTTTGGAAACAATTTGATAAAAAGAGAATGACTCACATTGCAAGTTTAGACGGGCTGAGTTTAGCCTACTGATTTAGCCTTGTGATCTATTTAAATGACAATGCACACGACACCAGGTCAGTAACTTAATACAACATTTACAATAAACTTCACGAAATCAAAACCCTCACGACGAATGACAAAGTATAGCCCTGATTTGGGCAGCACTTAAACATCCATCGGATCGGTTTCAATCGATCGGACATTATATCGTAGCAGTGATCGAGTTAATACCCTGTATATGTAGCAGCGTCTCCCTACTTGGAAATTCGAATTTGAGCAGCTTTCTTCGTGTTTTAGAAAGTTTTACGTTCACAGATGTAAAGCCCATGAACTGATCAATTTATAGCTGGAAAATGGGTATTACGCGGCCCGCGTAAACTCACACTTGAATCTTACGTGGCCCGCGAGGGCCCCTAGTCTACGTGTAGCGCTGGTGTGTCACGAGTAGGGTTGCCACGTGTGCGACACGTGGCCCGGAACGCTTATTCGGTCAACTTTAGGTTGACGCGGCCCGCGTAAGGCTAAGCTTACGTTTTACGCGGCCCGCGTGAAAACTAATTTTCTCAATTTCTTGGTTTTTCATGCACATTAGGGTTTCAGGGGTCCGGGTTTTCACTTACGGGTCGTTTATGGATATTTTTGCAGGTCCTTACATCCTCCCTACCTTATTTAAAATCTCGTCCTCGAGATTTACTGAAATAAGGGAGGATACTTTTGCTTCATCTCCGATTCTAGCTCCCAAGTATATTCGGGTTATCTTTTTGAATCCCTTGACCAATACTAGTCTTTTGTGTTTGAGGAATTTGACCTTTCTGTCTTCTATTTGGAGTGGTTTCTCAACAAATTTTAGCTTTTCATTTATCTCTATGTCTTGAAGAGGTACTACCAGGGATTCGTCAGATAAACATTTCTTGAGGTTGGATACATGAAATACGTCATGTACTCCAGCTAGTTCTTCTGGTAGTTGTAAGCGATATGCAACTGGTCCTATTCGCTGGATTACTGGGAATGGTCCTACGTATCTTGGACTCGGCTTTTCTTTCTTACCGAACCGAACTACTCCTTTCCAAGGAGAAACTTTCAAGAGTACCTTGTCTCCAACTTGAAATTCTAGTGGCTTGCGCCGATTGTCTGCATAACTCTTTTGGCGATCTCGAGCCGTTTTCAGTCTTTCCTTGATTTGAGTGATCTTTTCGGTGGTTTCTTGTACGATTTCAGGACCTGATAACTGGCTTTCTCCTATTTCTGCCCAACAAACTGGAGTTCTACACTTTCATCCATACAGTGCTTCGAACGGGGCAGCTTCGATGCTTGAATGATAACTATTGTTATAGGAGAATTCAATTAAAGGCAAATGGTTGTCCCAGTTTCCTCCAAAATCTATTACACATGCTCTGAGCATGTCTTCCAGAGTTTGGATCGTCCTTTCACTTTGTCCATCTGTTTGAGGATGGTATGCAGTACTTAAATTTAGTCGGGTTCCCATTACTTCCTGAAGACTGGTCCAGAAATGGGAAGTGAAACGACTATCCCTATCCGATACAATGGAGAGTGGGATTCCATGTAAGGATACTACCTCATCTACGTATAACTTGGCTGATCTTTCCATGCTAAAGGTTTCCTTCATGGGTAGAAAATGAGCTGATTTGGTTAATCGATCCACAATTACCCAAATCGCGTCATTACCCTTTCTGGTTTTGGGTAACTTAGTAACAAAGTCCATGGTTATTAGTTCTCATTTCCATACAGGCATTTCTAATTGTTGTAGTAGACCTGAGGGTTTCTGGTGTTCTGCCTTAACTTGTAAACAAGTAAGACACTTAGAAACGTATCTTGCTATGTCCTTCTTCATTCCTATCCACCAGAAATTATTCCTTAAATCTTGGTACATCTTATTATTACCAGGATGCATAGTATACCTAGATTTATGGGCTTCTTCTAAAATTGTATCTCTTAAATTTCCTTGCTTAGGTACCCAAATCATTTTCTTATGGAATCTCCAAATTCCATCACTTCCTTGCTCTAATTCCTTTATTCGTCCTTTCATTCCTTCAGCATCATCCTTGATTGCTGTTTCTTGAATATGCTTCAATTGTTCCATTAAATCTAATTGTAAGCTTAACCTAAGAGCACGAACTAGTCGTTGTTTCTCATGATACTTACGACTTAAGGCATCTGCGACTACGTTTGCTTTTCCTTCGTGATATTGAATATCACAGTCGTAGTCACTTAGAATCTCCATCCATCTTCTTTGTCTCATGTTTAATTCTTTTTGCCCAAATATATATCTTAAACTTTTATGATCTATATAGACTGTAAACTTACTGCCATACAAATAGTGTCTCCAAATCTTAAGGGCAAAAATGATTGCTCCTAATTCTAAGTCATGAGTCGTATAATTTTTTTCGTGCTTTTTCAATTGCCTTGAGGCATACGCAATTACCTTTTTGCGTTGCATTAGCACACATCCTAATCCTAGCTTAGATGCATCACAGTAAACTTCAAAATCTTCTGTCCCTTCTGGTAAGGCAAGAATTGGGGAGTTCGTTAACCTTTTCTTTAAAATCTTAAAAAGCCTCTTCTTGCCTAGATCCCCATTCAAACTTCACTGCTTTACAGGTTAGCTTAGTTAATGGCACAGCTATTTTGGAAAAATCCTTAATGAAACGCCTATAGTACCCAGCTAATCCTAGAAAACTTCTAACTTCCGTAGCTGATTGCGGGACCTTCCATTTGGCGATCGCTTCTATTTTGGAGGGATCTACGTGAATACCTTCGTGATTCACCATGTGTCCTAAGAATTGCATGTAACACCCCGTGTGTTCATAAGTGAAAGTCAAAGTCAAGGTCAAAGTCAACGACCGATTTCGCGCAACGTGACTCGTAGAATTGTTTGTGTTATATTTAGATTATGTGGAGTAAATGTCGTTCATTACAATAATCGAGTCATACTAACCGTATTTCAATCGACCTACGACTGTGAACGACAGGAAGTAACAATGCGATAAAGTTAATCGAGCTATGCTAATCAAATCGACATCAAATCGTGACTCGAGCTATGTATTTTACTTATCATTATACGTGTGTGTGTGTGCCTTACGTGTTACCTGTGCATGTTTATTTTATGTTATGTTGTGATAATCAAGCGAACTCGAAGTCTAACTCGAATGTAAACGAACCCGGACCCGAATCCCGAGTCGAACCACGTAAGAAGTAGTTGGGACTGAAAGTAATTTGATTAGGAAACCCTATCGAATCGCTCGCCAATCGAAACCGAATCAACATCGCACCAAACACACCAAAGGAGGTGGCATCCGCACGGA
The DNA here is from genome assembly GCA_030545235.1 of Helianthus tuberosus. Lineage (NCBI taxonomy): Eukaryota > Viridiplantae > Streptophyta > Magnoliopsida > Asterales > Asteraceae > Helianthus > Helianthus tuberosus. The sequence continues at coordinate 185,534,449 of CM060449.1, forward strand.
TGGCCAATCCGCACGGATTGCCAATCCGCACGGATTGCCAATCCGCACGGATGACCAGTCCGCGCGGATAACCTACCCGGGTGCGTGCCATGCGCACGGCTCACCCTTTCCCTTTTTGGCATCCTATAAATACACGGGTCACTCTCCACTTTTTCCACTTTTGGCAAGTGACGTCCGAACCACACGCATTCTCCACCTTTTCTCAGATTTCTCTCAATCCAGGTAAGATCTTGCACTAATTCTTGTACATCTTTGATCACTACACAATTCTACACATTTCTATCTTTCGAATCTTCGATTTTAACCATGAAATCATCCGGATTTGAGGTATTCCCGGGTGACGTCATCATGAAGTTCATAAGAACTTCAAGCTTGACCTCATTCCACCAAGAATATCCCAGATCTAAGCGATTTCTACAAGATTTTACAATAACTTCACCTAGATCTAAACTTTTCTAAGGATAAAAGAGTTGAAAGAAATAAACCTAAGTTCTCTCCTTCTTTTTCCCTTAAAACCGGTACGGATCCGATCAGTTCTAGTGTTCTACTCGTCAATAGTGATGCACTAGTTCTAGATCTGGAATCCTACCCATAGACAACTGATTTCGGGGTTAACCGGGATGACCGTTCTGAGTCGCCGACAGGCCGAGTTAGGGTGGTTCCTGACCGGTCTAGTCACGCGGGTGAGAACACAACTCCAAGTGGTTGCCACGTAATCAGAACGTCTCGATAAACGACAACAGAAACCCAGTGTAGACGAACGGAACAACCAGACCAGTTGTCCGCACGGACAAGCTGTCCGCACGGACGAGCCGTACGCACGTACAGGTCATACGCACGGGTTGTCACCCGCACGGACTACCCTTGGGGCCCACTTTCCAAACAAGGTTTGAGTATCGACGAATGAGCAATCCGGACGGACAACCTCTGAATGGATTACTCTTCGGATCATGAGATACTAAGGCCTTAAACTAAAATCCAAACAATGTTCATCCGCACGGCCAAGTCGTACGCACGGACAGACTATCCGGACAGATTCGCTCTGCCCGCGCGCACGGACTGACCGCACGGACCACTACTGTCCGCACGGATCACCATTGTCCGCACGGACTACCATACGCACGGACTGTCGTCCGCGCGACCGGCTTGAAAGATAGAAACACTTTGGTGTTTTCTAAATGCTACAACGAAAACTCCAAAGCACAAGCCATCATACACAAACACATCTTAGGAAGAAACAATCCACTTGAACATTTATCCACACAAACAATCTAACCGTACGGATAAGTCATCCGCACGTACAACTAATCCGCACGGGTTGCCACCCGCACGGACAGTCACGCGCACGGATAGCTTACCCGGATGAAACACCGTCCGCACGCATCACCATCCGCACGCATCATCATCCGCACGGATAGGTCATGCGCACGGATGACTTCTACTCACGGATAACTGATCCGCACGATCAGTCATCCTACCCACTCTCACTTGTACTGTTTTACGCGCCACTTATCGTTACGTTATCGAATCTATTCAGGCTAACTATACTCGCTGTAAAGCGCTCCCTTCAATCCATATCGCTGTGAGTATACTCGAACCCTTTTTGCTTTTAGCACTTTTGGGTGTTACATACGTTACAACTATTCAAACTACAACTATCACACTACTCAAGCTATTTTAACGCTTAACCATTAATGCATGTTATACGTGGCTTATGAATGCTTGTTTGTTATGTTTACACATGGAATGCTGTCTACCTGCCTTAGCAACGATAGTACTATAGTTTGGACTCAGCACCCGTTCACACGGGGGTTGTTAAGGATCTTTTACTTGCATGGATTACAGTGGTAATCGTGTATTGCGAACTGCCCCTGGCAGTCAACCCGCAGTCATTGGTATCGATGGATCTATGTCGATAACTAACGTGCTTAATTTCACTATGTGTACGTGCTGGTTATGCGTAAACGAATTCGAATTCTATATGCTATTATCAAACTTGTATGCTCACCTTTACATTTTATGTATTGACATTATTTTAACGTATGTGACAGGTGCTTAGGACGCATATGTGGTAGGAATTGGAAGCTAGAATAAAGCTTTAGAGCCCAACAAATAGTTGTCTGTAGATAACTTATTAGGGGTCTCTAGAAGCAGATAAACAATTGCTACTTATTTAAATCTGAGTTGTCGGAACAGAGTATTTGTTTTGATGTTGTCTGTAATAACTTGTTTGACTATTTATGTTACGGTATGGGACGTAATGTTTACTTAAATGGTAATGATAGTTGTTATGGAAACTTCTGGACAATCTGTTTCGCTCAGTGCCGCGCCCCGATGATTCCGCCATCGGTTGGGGTGTGACATTGCACTTCCTGTAGCCAAAATTCACACTTCGAGAATTTGGCGTAAAGCTTTTCCTTTCTTAACAAAGTTAAGAGTGCATGCAAGTGTTCACAATGCTCATCCTGACTTTTGGAGTAAATGAGTATATCGTCGATGAATACAATTACAAATTTATCCAAATACGGTTTACAGATTCTATTCATCATGTCCATGAATGCTGCAGGAGCATTTGTTAATCCAAAGGGCATGACCGTAAACTCATAATGACCATACCTAGTCCTGAAAGCAGTTTTAGGTATGTCTTCTTCTTGTACTTTCAACTGATGGTATCCGGAGCGTAAATCTATCTTAGAAAAATATCTAGCTCCCTGAAGTTGATCGGAAAGATCATCCATTCTAGGTAATGGGTATCGATTCTTAATTGTAGCCTTATTCAATTCCCTATAATCGATACACATTCGCATCGAACCATCTTTCTTCTTTACAAACAATACGGGCGCTCCCCAAGGGGATGAACTAGGTTGTATAAATCCTTTACTAAGCAATTCATCTAACTGCTTTTTCAATTCTAGCATTTTGGTGGGTGCTAACCGATACGGTGCCTTGGCAATCGGTGTAGTTCCAGGAATTAGATGAATTCTAAATTCTACTTCCCTATCGGGTGGCAATCCTGGTAGTTCTTCCGGAAATACATCCAGGTAATCTGATACTACTGGAATTTCCTTAAGTTCCTTACTTTTAGCGTTGATGATTGCCGAAATCATATACACTATCCCTTGTTTTCTTGAATAACTGGCCACTTTCATTACTGAAATGAATTTCATTGGCTTACGTGGCTTATTTCCTGTAATCATTACTACTTCTCCTGTGGATGTATGAATTTCTATGGAATTCTTATCACAGAGGATTCGAGCATGGTTGGCTACTAACCAATCCATTCCTAACACCACATCGAATCCAACTAAATTCATAGGTAACAGGTTTGCAGAAAATTTATGGCCTAAGAGTTCTATCTTTTCTTCTCACAAGACCTTATCTATGTTAACAGAATTCCCATCTGCCGTTTCTACCGTAAAAATTTGTCTAAGGTTGGTTAAGGGTAGGTTAAGAGCTTGGCAGAATGAAGTATTTATAAAACTTTGGTTTGCACTAGAGTCAAATAATACTTTTGCATAAACGTCATGAACTAGGAACGTACCAGCTATCACGTCAGGGATTAGTTCTGCTTCTTGGGTAGTTAACTGGAAGGCTCTTGCATTCTTTTTGGTAGTTCCGTTTGCAGGTTTGGCTTTGTTGTCTGCTGGTTTGACCAATTTAGGGCAGTCTGGTCTAAAATGTCCAGCTTCTCCACAGTTGAAACAGATTGTTGATTTCTTCCTCCTGCAATCTTCCTCTTGATGCCCTGGAATTTTGCAGAAATTGCAATACCCTTTGCATCTTCCAAAATGCTTTCTTTTACAAGTACTGCAAAATGGAACATTAGGAGACTGCCCAGTTCCCTTTTTCTTGAAATTACTACTATTACCCACACGAAATCCTTGGGTAATCTTTTGGGCCACTTCCTTCTTCCGATTTTCCTCTCTTGTGCGTACCAGTCCGTCGGTTAAGGTGTTGGCTAATTCTACAGCATCGTCAATAGTGCGGGGTCTCGCAGCTTTGATGATATCCCGAATCTCGCTAATCAAACCCCAAATATAGCGAGAAATAAGTACCGGTTCTGGCGAAGCCAAGGTTGGTACAACTCTAGCATATTCGAAGAATGTCGAAGTATACCCTCGACAGTCTACATCCACCATCCGGTGGTTCAGGAACTTATTTGCCATTTGTTCCTTTTCATATTCGGGACAGAATTTTCTTTCCACCAGACTTTTAAATTATTCCTAATTCATGGCATAAGCCACATCGCTTCCCTTGGCTTGTAGTACCGTGTTCCACCATTCTAGGGCCCCTTCTTTAAAAAGATGCGACACGTACATGACCTTGTCTTCCTCGGCACATTTACTTATTTTAATTACTGCTTCGGTTTTCTCTAACCAACGCAGTGCTGCAGTTGCCCCTTCATTACCTGCAAATTCGATTGGTTTACAGGCAAGAAATTCCTTGTAAGTGCAACCAGGCGTTGCAGCTTTCATTTTCTTAAGGATGGGGCTTGCATCACATCATCATTATTATTATTACCGCCTCCATTTACACTATTACTAAAGTTGTCATCGCGAGTACGTTTGCTGAGAGTAGGCGGTGGAGGTTCAACTGGATTTCGGGCAGCAGCAAGGATTGCTGGAATAGCATTGACTATTCCTTGAGCAACAATATTTTCTATATCTTGTCTGTTAAGAAAGTGATCCTCATTATTTTGCTCAGATTGGTTAACCTCGTTAACTGGTTCATTACCAGCGTGTTCCATCTGGTAATTAATATATATATAAGTGATTAGCACAAAATAAATAACAACCAAACATAATAAAACAATCGCACATAATCACGTCAACACGTATAGTCAAAATTGTCGACTTTGCGACTTTCATATTTTATATATTTTAGTATGCATCCGTACACACTAGATATGTTACCAAAGTTTTATTTTAAGTTATTTTACATAGTTATATTTTTTTGTTAATGTTTATTATTATTAAACACGTAACCACACAACCACATACGATCTCGTCAGCTGGCACTTCAGAAACGACGTTCCCTCTCGTCGTATTTCCATGATATCCTCTCCCCCACTTCCCGGATTCTATTTCCTGTGTCCACCAGCTCCTCACCATAGTGGCTGAGTTCAGCCAAGTTTTCTGTGCTCGTAGGTGGGTTTAGTGCAGGCTCAGGGTCAAACTGGGGGAAAAAGGTGTTAGGGTTATTCAAGAGATTCTGAAATTGCCAGTCAGTTGTCCACCAATGGGATCTGGGATAGCAGGTTCCAGCTCTCCTTGTAGAGGTCAGGGGTTAACAATGGGATCTGGGATAGCAGGTTCCAGATTGACTGGAAGTTGTGCTTCCGCTGGGTAATTGAAGAGGTTTTCATCGGCAGGTCCGATGAGATCGCTATTTGCCAGTTTGCGGTCCAGCTCCTCCCATAGTGGCATTTCCTGGGCTTGCCCTGAACTTTCCCCGATCTCTTTTCCTTTTCCTTAATCCTTCGGATCCTCAGTCTTTATAACTTTTTGTACCGTTGGTTTCTTCCTACGCATACGTCTCAAGCCTACGAGTCTTCTTCTCTTTTTCGGCTTCGGTTTCTCCTAAGGCTGGGCTTGGAATTCCATAGGTTTCTCAGTGTCAGCCCAATAACCGGAAAACCCCCGGAAACTTCCATGTCAGTAGAATAGATAGTGAGATTCTGAAGAGCTTCAGACAACTCATTCATGCTGTCAGCACATATGAAGAAACACACACAATTCTAAGTTAAAATTTCATTTATCAACTTAAATTCACAGAATGGCAATCAGGAAATTAAGTATTTCTAAATACTTAATTGGCTTAAAGCAGTGGCTCTGATACCACATTTTTCCTGTCACGGCCCCCTGCCCGGTGTGACCCGGTCCAGGAGCCGCGGGACAGAAACCCGTGGTATTTATTAATTGAGTTAACAACGGAAGTTTAACAGGATCTTTTAAAACTTGAAAATGCCCGATTATTTTATTTCATAATTTGGGATAAACCCCGTAATTTACAATAGAGGAATTTCACAAGAAAATCTCTGGTTTTACAAGACATGTTTATTTATTTGACTGAGCCACTATTTCAAGCTTGTTAGTGCTCCGTAGCACTTTTCCTTGATTCACAGTAGGTGACCTGAAACATGTTTAAAAATATTTTATCAGCGGGGAAATACTGGCGAGTCACTCAATTTTGATAAAATGACACATAGTTATAAATTACAGCATAAGAGCGATTACAATGGCTACTATCTTATTTTTATCTGGCGCCGCCCTGGTGACGATGGTCATACCACCATTGGGTCCTTTCACCCAAGTAGTGATGATTATCACTGTTAGGTTTGTTTACCTAACTGTGAGAAATTAGTAATGTGCACAATACCCCACTTGCCAGTGATTCAAGATAACCAAGAGTTAATCCCTGTAATTATAACTTTTTGAAAACAAATAGGGTTTTGGAAACAATTTGATAAAAAGAAAATGACTCACATTGCAAGTTTAGACGGGCAGAGTTTAGGCTACTAATTTAGCCTTGTGATCTATTTAAATGACAATGCACACGACACTAGGTCAGTAACTTAATACAACATTTACGATAAACTTCACAAAATCAAAACCCTCACGACGAATGACAAAGTATAGCCCTGATTTGGGCAGCACTTAAACATCCATCAGATCGGTTTCAATCGATCGGACATTATATCGTAGCAGTGATCGAGTTAATACCATGTATCTCTAGCAGCGTCTCCCTACTTGGAAATTCGAATTTGAGCAGTTTTCTTCGTGTTTTAGAAAGTTTTACGTTCACAGATGCAAAGCCCATGAATTGATCATTTTATAGCTGGAAAATGGGTATTACGCGGCCCGCGTAAACTCACACTTGAATCTTAAGTGGCCCGCGAGGGCCCCTAGTCTACGTGTAGGGCTGGTGTGTCACGAGTAGGGTTGCCACATGTGCGACACGTGGCCTGGAACGCTTATCTGGTCAACTTTAGGTTGACGCGGCCCGCGTAAGCCTAAGCTTACGTTTTACGCGGCCCGCGTGAAAACTAATTTTGTCAATTTCTTGGTTTTTCATGCACATTAGGGTTTCAGGGGTCCGGGTTTTCACTTATGGGTCGTTTATGGATATTTTTGCAGGTCCTTACAGTTGAGCTTTAAACACTTTAAGTTCTAAACCATTCACTTAGATTGTCAGTATACTGATCCACTTAAATTTTCACACAAAGTTCATCTGATTCGAGATACGATTTAGTGTTTTAATGACTTAACTTATTCGCGTGTCCCACCTCAGAATATACTCCCGTATCCAGAATCCTATATTCAGTTTTACAGGTGAATGTACACTAATGATATCTGTAAACGAGTAATGCGAGACCATGAGAGCTCAGGTTATTGCTTTCGCAAAATCAGAGAGATGATGGCTCGACTTTAGGTGTGTTCCCTTTAGAGAATCTTTTTTTCAACAGCACATGATTAGCATTTTTCAATGTTTCATCAATTTTTATGCTGAGGGTGGGCTTTATGATTAAAGCTGTGCAAAGTATTATACGAGGACCAGGCTATTGCTCTCGCAAAATTAGAAGTCCTGGTATAATACCCTAGATATCATCACGCACAAAGACCTAGTATGTCAGAAATAGAAAGCCCTTCAAACAAGATTTCAGGGGTTACCTATATATTCGAGAGATGTTCCCCACGAGATAAGTAAGTATTTGATATTTAGGTTTATATCTCGAAAAAAATCTACTAAGCGTGTAAAAACCTACTGGCATATCATCAGTGAGACCGTTTATCACATTAAAACATTCCATTTCTGTAGCGTATTGTGATTGTCTACTGATGTACTATCATTTCCTCTTTTTACACAAAAAACTCATTTTGAATTTTATCATGTTTTTTGTTTTTTCAAATTTTCTAATGTTTTTGTATTTTCAAAATTTTTACTCCCCCCAAAATCCAAAACCATTAAAAGAAAAATTGATAAACCGATACAGATAGCTTTGTCTCGCCATCCATTTTCTGCATCTCATGCTCTGTTTTGCAGAAAATATAATGTACCCCCATGATTTACAACACACTGATATTTTACAGTTTGAAAACTGTGACAACCCTCAAAATTTCAGGTACTGTACAATTAATTAATTCTGATTACGTGCTTAATGACTGTGCTTGATTTCAACTGACAATTTAAAACTGCTTTATGATTTTTGTATCATACATACATGTGCATCATATTTTATACAGTTACTCCATTCATTACACACAAACATTAGTGACATACTTGATGCACACAGCACAGTTAACACACTGAACGGTTGATTCAGAAACATGCTGACAATGCCAGCACATAGACAGACAATGATATTATGGCCAGTATGAGCCAGGGACAGGGTACTACACTAGTATGGAGTGTAGGGAGGTGAGGACCATAAAACTGCGTCACTAGGTGATAATTATAGTGCCGGGAGGTGCCTAAAACACACTTTAAATGCAGAATTCTGCATTCTTTTATTAAAATTCAGCATTGTATTATGCTAGTAGAGTACAAAAATATGGCAGAATGGTCCTGTATACTTTCCAAAGTGCCGGGAATAATTTGTGTTACAAAAATATATATAAAAGACATTATTTAGACTACTTAAACACTTTAACGGGACGGTACCTAACCGGATAACCGGACATTACCCGGGACACTAAATTTTTGTCAATGACATAGTTTTACTATTTTTGGCTAGTCATGATCCCCGTTTACCATAACACCCACTAAAAACCCTATAACTAACATATAACATCAAGTACTTACAATCTAACCTATGGTTACATTTTAGTTGAAAATTTGCAACAAGACCCCCCCCAACCGAAATTTCGGTCCTTATGGACCCACCACATCTCCACTCCATGCTTGGTTGATTTGTTGAATATTATATTGAGATAAGTTGCTTGCTAATCTAAACAAGATATAGGAAATGTCTTATAAGAGCATGGCCACTAAGATTTCTCATCATCACATCAATTATCACACTCCATCCTCACACTCTCTCTCATTTTCGGTCACTCCATATCCGAAACCACCACCACCCCTCAACATCTTCATCTTCTCCAACATCAAGTTCCATTTAAGCTTCAAAGTTGATCCATGGAGGTTGCTTCTTGAAGGGCTTTCAAAGGAGCTTGTTTCTAGCTTTTTCACCATCTTTTTCTCAACATTTCTTCACTAGATTCTTCCCTAGCTAGAAGCTAGTAGTAAGACTCTACACCTTGTTCCATCTTATTTTTAGTTAAAATATGAAGTATGATGTTTATTGTTTAAATCACAAGAACAAAAATACTAGAAGATGTGAAACAAGAATCATGAACATAAAAGTTTACTTGAAGTTGAAACATGACTAGTTTAATATTGTTATGAGTATGTTGTTATTTTTATGATGAATCTTGGATGTGTGATGTTAATCACCATGAAAGTCTTGTTAAACAAATTTAGAGTTATGATTTAACAAGATGGGAAGTGGTTATGTAATACATAAATAACCACCTCCTAGTCTAGTCATGAACTTGAATAAAAAATAGATTTTTCTAAAATATAAATGAGCTAGTAAAGTTGTGATCATATTGATTCAAGTCTTACAAGAAACTTTTCTAGATAAACCAAGTAAAAGAATCGGTTTTTGAAAAAAAACCAAGACTTTACATATACTTACATTATTTTTACAAATAAAATAAATGTAAGAACATTTATTTACAAGAAGAGTTCAAGAAAGTTAATTTTTGTAAATATTATTTACAAGTTGTGAAAACGTAACTCGTTTAAAATGGTGATTTTTAACGAAACAAATACACTTTGGAAGGTATCTAAGCCTACTAAAAGCTTCCCTAAGTTACTACGCGTTTTCGGGAAAAATCAAGTTCATGAATATTTTGTAACAAGTATATTTTTGCTCTTGGTGATGCAAAGTTGTTTAAAAGATTGTTGGATTGATTGATTTTCAAAAGAAAACGATATGCTAGTAAGCATGGACACTCCCGTTTTAGGGGAAACTCTGGCGAAATTTTCTAAAAATCGTAAGACTTAGAAATTATTTTCTAACAAATATATTGTATGACTTGTGTTTCGACTATAAACTTCGCCATATTTTTATTTCGAAACTCCAAAGTATCGGAGGCGGGTTTTCATAAACAAAAGCGAATAAATATATATTTAGAATATATATTTGATATTAAAAACGCTTGTGTGACTATTTGATTATTTTGGACATATTATTTTTTATAGATAAAGTATTATATATTTTCTAAAGTGGGACTTAAAAATATATAATGACAATACTCTAAACCACAAAATTACATATATAAATACTTGAGAAGTGTGGATACGAAATAGTTGCCTAACTATTTTGCCTAAAGACATAAGTAAAGTTAAAATAATTTTTATTATTTTGACACGTATAATATCAAGTAATGTAACTCAAGAACATTAATACTAAACTAAGGCACGACCCGTTCGTCTAATAGATATTAGTACGTTGTAGGTGGTCGTACTGCAGATAGAGTCTTGAGTTGCTGATTCTGAGGACGCACTACAGTGAGTTCATGTCCCTCTTTTCTCTTAATTGTTTTCAGTTTTGTACTTCGGGGGTGAAATACATGTTACAATTATTAAGGACATTTTTATACATGGTATGGTTAGCTTAAGGAGGGTTTGGGACGTACAGATCATGTGAGTGGTGGGTACAACACTTAAAGCCATTAATCCTCGTAGTAGGACCGAGGGACATGAGTGATAGATCTATTTGGGTGTAGCGAGCCCACACCCGTGAGGTTAGGGTGACCCATAGAGGTGACTGTGTCTTACAGCCGAGGCCCGGTACAAATTTGCTAGGTTTGAGTTTTCCAGCATCACTTCACACATACCAGTGGCTTTGCAACCCATTGGTGATCTCTTTTTCCTTAATTGCTACATACCAGGGATATCTTTACAATTGGGACGTACTTTTTACATTGGGACGTACTTTTTACATTGGTACGTACTTTTATACATTGGACATACTTAAACAGTTTATACACGCAGGCATACACATGAACTCGCTCAACTTTTGTTGATTTTTCAAACTACATGTATTTCAGGAAATTAGTGGATCTAGCAAGGTATGCATTCACGTCAAGCTGCGTAATGAATAAATGATGTCATCCGGGTTTGGGAGATGTGACCCTTGCCTGGACGGGTTACGCGTCTCTAAACCATGGTCTCTATTTCAAGTCTTTTGTGGTATCATGTGAACACGTTTTAATATGTAATGGTTGTAACTTGTTTTATGTGCCGACTTTTAGAATAAAAGTGTTGTGGTAACTTTTAAAAACGTAATGAATGGATGACTATCAGGTGTTTTATTTTCGTATAGCATTGTTATGATTGTGCTATGGTATTAAGAGGTCACACCAAATAAACCCACACTTCCGCAAAAGCCAGGGTGTGACAAAAACCGTTTTTCAATCTTGTGAAAGTAATCATGTTTGTTCAGCCGTGAGGGTTTCGGCGTATTCACTTAACAAATTTTTAAATTTTAGAATTTTTGACAAATTTAAAAACAAACATATTTTTGATTTTTTTTTATTTTTTTTACAAAATAAAAACATATTTTTGGTTTTTAAAATTTTCAATTTTTAGGATTTTTGAAATATTGTTTATTTATATACAGAAATCAAACAAACTCCCTGTTTCAGATGCCGGGTTCAGCAACCTTCTCTTCTCCTTGTGCCAGGCTGCTCCAATTTCCATTTTCACAATCTTCAGTTTTCTTGAGCACCTGCACATTCATTCTTAATTCAATTACTTGAACAATTTAGCCCAGGTCTGTTTGACCTTAGGCATTTCAACACAATATGCATCATTTAATTTCGGAAAATCTTTGTCATTCTGAACAAAGACTTTTTCAACTTTAACATTATCTTTTTCGTCATTGACAGAAATCACTTGTTTCTTAACTGTCCATGTTTGACCTTTTGGAGCACCTCTTTTGTAAAAATGTGTATCTTTTTGAACATTTTGATTCTGAACAACATTTGGTTTCCAAAACTGTTGTGGTTTTGTTGCATCGACATTTGTTCTCCAACTCTGTGTTGTTCTAAATCTGGGTGTGTGAGAATTCCAGGTTTGTCTTGAATCGAACCTATTCGGGTTTGATTTCCAAGTTTGATTCGAAGCAAATGTGTTTGTGTTGTGCCTCCAAGTTTGTTTTGAATCAAATCTGGTTGACCTTTGTTTCACATCGTCTTAACATCAACAGGTTTCAGATTTGGACACTTGCGAGCAAGATGTCCAGTTTGATCACATTTGAAATATGTTCCCTTGGACACATCTTTGACCTGTTGTTGTTGTTTTTTCTGAGCATGGAACTCTTCATTAGACTGTCGTCTAAAATGAAGTTCTTTCTCTTCTTCTGAACTTGTTCCGTGAACAAAATTCATTTTTGCCTGATAATTTGATTTTTCATTTTTATTTCAACTTTGTTTCTTCTTATAACCCAACCCAACCTTCATGTTTTTCTTTTTGAAACCAGGTTTGTTATAAAAAGTTTTGTGATCTTTTCCAACAAACTTTGGAATTTCAGATTTTTCAATCTCAACCATTTTGAAAACTTTGTCAATTTTGTCTGAAATCACATTCTGAATCGAAAATACAATATCTAAGAATAATTTGTCTGATCCAATCATGGTATAAACCAATCCTTTTGAATCATCATTCAAATTTTTCTCGGATTTTGAGTTTTTCAGATATTCATCATGAAAACTACCTTCATTTTCATCCCGTGATTCAGATTTACCTGTTTCAACCGACTCTTCTTTCAACACACTTTCAACGACTTTTCCTACCACCTCTGAATCACTAGAATCATCAGATTTGGAATAGGTTACGTCAATGTTATCTGGCAATTGATCTACCATGTTGAAAGCTTTTTTGACATTTTCATCATCATAAAATGCAAACTTTTCCGGTGGAGGAACTTGATGATACTCAGAACCAATGCCCTTTTTGTTTTTCTCAGAATCATCATCACCCGGTTTTATGTTGAAAATTCTTTCAAGCACATATGATGACGCATGATAACTTTTTAACTTGTTGTTATCCTGTTCTAAATCAGCAATCTGACGCTTTAGCTTAGCAACATCCTCAATTTAAGAATTTACAACTTGTTGCTTTATTTCATACTGTCGCTTTAGCGTATCAGTTGTTTCAGAACAGTATTTCAATCTCGATTGAACAAGTTTCATTTGACCTTTCACATCTTCATATGACTTTTTAGTAATGTGATAAGCCAATTTTATTGAATCATATTCCTTTTTCATTTCCTTAAAAGCATTCTCTTTTTGAGAACATTCTTATGTCATTTTCGAAACCTTTTCTTTTAAATTTTCATTTTCTTTTTCTAAATTTTTACATTTTTGAGAAAGCTTTTCGTCATTATCTTTTAAAACCTTTTCATTTTCTAGCATCTCTTTGCATTTATTTTTGAAAACTTCTTCGATTTTAGTGAATTCAAGATCTTTTTATCTGAATTTTTCATCTTTTTCAGTACAAGCTCTGCATGTTTCCATGCATTTCTTGCACTGTTCAATAGTTTTGTTTAAGATTTTAGAATCAGATTTTACTTCAGTGATTGGTACTTCGGCTTTTTATTCTGTCTGCTTCCGATCAGCTTCTTTCTTCTTTTCTTCTTTACCAACACTAGCATCATCACCACCTTCCAAACTCTCATCCTTCACTTCTCTTTCTTCTTTCTTCTTGTCTTCCTCAAAAACCTGCTGTTCTTCAATAACAGCTTCTTTCACAACTTGTTCATTCACAACTTTTTCTTCAACCTTCTCTTCCTTTATAGTTACTTTTTCAGCTACCTTCTTATACTCATCCACCATACACTCAACGTTTTTCTTCATTATTGCTTCATCCCTCTTCCTCAGACTTGATGTCATAGCATCTCTGATGATTTTATCCAGCCTTTTCTTGTAGGTTTTATCATTTTCAACATTTGAGTAGTATTCACCGGATAGAGGAATTACTGCAAGAACTTCATCAAAAACTATTTCACTTGGATGAACAACCGGTTCACCTTCCTTGTTCACATAACACTCTCTCTTCTTATCCCATCTTTTATTGCTTATCGCTTCTCCATACTCTCTTTCCATATCTTCGATTCTGTATCCAACGATACATCTTTCTCTGTAAGTTTTCTCATTCAGTATTTCTTCTCGTGTTTTCTTCTTGATTTCAGCCATGATGTTATCTCCTTTAATCACCTGAAACGAACAAACAACAGTGATTATATTTAAAAATTATCAAACTGCTGAATAGGACGGGTATCCGTTCGAGTGAGTATCCGATTCTTTGACAAACACCTGAAACACAAACAAGCTGAAATGATTAGGATCGGGTGGTAATCCGTTCGGATTGCCACTTGATTCGTTGCACTTTAAACTTGAACAAACAAGATCTCTTGAATCGAATTGTGACCCGATCGAGTGGGTCAAACAAAGTCAAACTTTAAATGATATGATCAAATTATAGACCAACAATTATTAAATCCTTTCATGCAAATTTTGACTCAAATGATTTGAACATTTTTATCAAAACATAATGTTCTAACAATACTTGAACTTGATTGAGCCGAGACAAATAGTGGACAGTATTGGGCCGAGATATTGTAGTGGGTTGACAATTATCACCACATGCAATTTCTTAGACAAATTACTGATTTTAAGAGTGGCCGACAAACTTTAGCAAGACTTGAATTTTAATTTGACCCTTAATATGAAATCACATGGGCTGCACATGCAAACTAACACAATTCTTAATACACATGCAATCAGATCGTATAACCTTGAATTGAGATAATATCACGTGATATCAACGTAGCTTTAAATTTCTAAATGGACCGATCAAGTTAGTGAACTTTTAAAGTATCACGTGAAGTTATAATGAATCTGACAATAGGTGTTCGTGCGACCTGATTTGATTCCAAACCGTGCGAACTGAATGAATCAATTCAAGCGAACTGGTAACAAGTCACTTCGTGTGACCTGAATCTCAAACTTCAAACAACCTGATTTGATGCGAAATGGGTCAATCCGTGTGAAGTGGTTCAATTTCACACGACCTGAGTCAATTTCAAGCGAACTGATGAACTTTTAAACGAATTGGGATCACTTTCAAACGAACTGGTAATACTTCGAACGATCTGAGATGGTTTTCGGTCGATTTTTGACAAAATTGATCAAGATTTAGGTCGAATTAGGGTCTGATTCTTTCAAGGATTGTTTAAAACAGTATTTCGCGTGTTATATGTAAAAATCAGGCCATTTTAACCGTAAAATCTCGGTTAATTTGGCGATTTTCAGTTAAAACGTGAAAGAGATGAAAAGATGAAGAAATTGAGCAAATCTGATCCGTTTTTTTATCTGAATCTGATGAATTCTCGAGCGGAATTGTGTGTTTGATCTGTGCAATCGAGCTCCTACTCTGATACCACTTGTTAGGACCGGTTTTGACTCCGTAACGATTGGGAACCGAACGTGTGACGTGCGGAATCCGTACACGAACGTGACCGAACACACGAGACGTAATATACCTGTGATTCTATAGAAGATCTGATAACATACAGCACCTTAAATCCCGTACAATGAACTTTCTCTCTCTAGACTCTCTCTCTAGATCTCTAGCTCTCCAAAGCTCCAAATGCCAAAAGTCTAAAGTCTAAGGCATAAGCCTCCTATTTATAGGCCAAGGCTTTAATGAGATTTCTCATTAATTACAATATTGCCACCTTGCCTTTTTCTCTACTTATTACAATATAAAGCTTGAATTAAACTGTTTCTGCTACGACTCGTATTGACAGAGGCGATAGACATTACTACACCAACAACTGTAAAACGCCAAAAAAATCAAAGATGGCTAATATGCTTTCTTGGATATTCAATATTGTTATTCATCAAGTTTCACTGAATGAATTGTTAGCGGAGGCGAGTAACTCAGTAAGATTTTGCTGCATGAGATGGACAAAAATTCAAGAAAAAGATACTAATGCCAGTCATATGGCATTTTGTATTTTTTTGTTCTTGAAGAAGGCTTGGATGAGGAGAAGAGATCAATGACACTGAAGAGTGGGATGATTATAAAGATGAAGATCAACATGAAGAAAAAGCGAAAAACCCACCCACACGTCATAGATCTATGTCCCCAAACATCCACAAAAAAAGCCACTTCAACAGACGAGCATGCAAAATAATTAAACCGATGGGTTTGTCCAGTTTTACATAAAACACCATATTTTTTGTGTCAGTTCTTGTAGTATTAAAGAACAGAGAGACTGATGACAGTGAATTATTGTGAAGAGAGATCCGATTAGGATTTTTAATTTATTTTCTTCGCTTGTATTTTTTTTTACTCTGGCTGAAATATAATCCAACAATTGTAAAACGCCAAGATAACCCAAACACCAAAATGTTTATAAAAAGTAATAGAACAATGGGCCAACTTGTTTAAAACGCCTTGAAAACGCCATTTAAATAGATTTCCTAACCCCTGGGTTACAATGGCATACGATTTGAATAAACACCATAAACGCCAAAATGTTAATACGATGAAACCATTAAACACCATTAATTATTGAATTTGGTTAACGCCAAAAATCTTAAAGCCCAAAAATTCAAACAATATTCAAAAAAGCGGAACTTGAAAAGCAGAAAATGAAAGGGCAAAAAAGCCCATCCGCCCTTCTCCAAGCGGCGTGACACGTGTTGGGCCAGGAAGCTGTCACACCCCGATTTCCACGTGTCACCGGTGGGCCCGGTGGGGAGTATCGTGACGTGGTTGGCAACATAATAGTCAAACAACACAATATTTAATATGCACAGCGGAAGCAAATGAAAGATATAATTTCAACCGATTATAATATTGTAATATCGTGTATCACAACAGTCGATTGTTTATCCACAGATGGATCGAAAATAAAATAGAAATAGTTCAACAGACTGTAGGCATCTTAAGCTTGCGAGACTTCTAGTGATGCTAAGGAGAAATCCCAGCCAATTACGCTTAGTACCTGCATTTAATCTATTTGGGAAAATACGTCAGTTTACACTGGTAAATACAATAAACTGACTCATTTTGGAAAATGATTGAAAATTTGTTTGGTTGCACGTGGCATAAACATTTTATTTAACTTGGGAGAATTATTTAAATATATAATCTTGTGAACGAATTACCTGTTCCTTGTGCGTTCAGTAGCCCGGACGTACCGGGTTAAAGATCAATAGACACACCACATTATTCTTTTGTGCACTGACGGGTGTACGCCTACACCCCGCGCTTAAGTCATGGCCATTTCGTAAAATGATGCCAAGGATATCCGGGACATGGTCATTAACCCCCCAAAGGCTTTAAGTAACAAGACTGTTTAAACGAGCCGATCAAATTATTCAATTAACCACCCAACGATGGAAGATTTGATGCCCGATCAAGCGGTATTCTATATACCGTAACCCAAGCCCGTATAGGGAAAATAAGTTAAAAGTATTTACCTGAGCAATGTAATAATCACAATAAGCAAAATGCACGTAGCTTTTACTGGTCTCCTATTCTAGAACAAAGGTTTATAATAACCTATTAGAATCCTAACGGGTCTTTAATTAAGCTTAAGCTTAGACCGGTTAGTTTCAAAGATACGGTTCGTACGCACGATTAAGCGAAGACCGGATAGAATGTGATTTAGACCCGACAAGTTCAGAGACTTGCTTAATATGGGTATTTCATACACATTCTGGATTTTGAGATAAAACCGATAAGGTTTGACCCGTTTCGGCTAATTTATGTAAACTAGTTACACAAACCGAACCGAACGCGTAATAAGCGTAACGGGTAATAATGAGAGCCATTTACAGGTTTCCTAAGTTAATATGCTTCATATATGTTGTGACATCAGTAAGTTGTCTTGTATTATGCCCGAAACGAATTTAAACACAAACTATGCCCCGTAGGGGTAGTTTGGTCATTTAAAAGGTTATAAAAGAGTTTAAGTATTTATCTGAGTTACAGGTCTGATGTAATCAGCAAAGATAATAAATTTGCTAAGTTATATCAGTAGGGTATTGTATATATGTGAAATTTATCAATTATAACCAAACTATGCACCGTAGGGGCATTTTGGTAATTTCACATAAGCCGAAAAGCTCAAAACTGAAGTCTGAGTTAAACAACTTTTGCTTACTGTTAAAATATTATAATTTGCCTCAAATATTAGTAGGTATCACCCTTGGTATGTTTAAAATATTTTTAGTACATACTATGCGTTAAAAACGCTTAATTAGGCGATTAGAAGCCGTTTCCGGGTTCTATGCATAAAGCTGATATTTTTATTATTCCAGAAGGCTTAAAATAATTTATTTATCATTTATAATCAGTAGCAAAAGGTTTGGAGTTGTTTAGGTATGTAAAACTCATTTTATAGCCCGTAAGGGCAAAACCGACAATTACCGGATTAAGCCTATGACTATAAGTTATGCTCAGCCTAAAATTAATTAAAAATCTTCAAAAATCCCAAAATAATATATTACATCAGTGGGTAGAGATTTTGATATCAAAAAGTATGTTTAAATAGGCTATACACTAATTATGTCGTTTAATTAACATAAAGCTTTCATTTTACGCTAACGAGCATAACTCTTAATCTACACCTCGAACTGATGTCAAACTTTGCATACAAGTTTATATATCAGTAACTAAGGTTTCTACACTTTTACATTTTCACAAAATGTAAGGTCCTAATTCGTATTTGACTAAAATCGCAGCGGAAATTCGTACCATAAAATTTTCTTGCGTTATAAACATTTTGACGTACTTAAATTCATTTTTAAAGTTAACTCTTTCACAATAAATACATTTATTGAACTTATTTACAATAATAAATCATAAATTAGCTTCACTCAATTACGTACTCAAACACTCCCGTACAATCTATCTTGTGACTCGGTCTTTGATCGCTCCTCTTTAGAATGATAATCTGTCTCGGACAACCTGCACTCACCAAACACATACAAGACATTAATACCCTTTTATAAATATAAACGATGCTTAGCCTTGGTTTATTTTCCATTTTATTATTTCTTTACATTAAACGTTCCCTCTGAGTGCCTCATCTCTGGTGAGTCTTCGATACTGTACCTGCATTACTCCTAAAACTCCAGGTACACGAACAACAACGTAAAAACTTAATCATACTGAATGACTTACATACATACCTAAACTTCATACGCATTATCTCCATACATACATACGTACCCACATGCATACATACCTACTTGCATACATACTCGCATACATACATGCCAACCTACACGCATACCTACATATAAATACATCTACATCATCATATACGTATCTACATATACTCATACCAACACCATTACGTATGCTCATGACATTATACACATATACATACATACATACATCCCTACTTGAACCTTACTAAACCCATACATGCCTACTCTCATACATACCATCATATATCCACGCACTTGTTCACAAACTTACAAACATACCTACATACCTATCTACACATGTGCATACCCTACATTTCATAAAAACGTAAATTTAATTAGTCGTACGCAACTTAAAACGCGTTTAAACGAGTTCCCGGGACAAAACGAGACACGAAAACAACTTTCGGCGAAAAACAACCCGTCGCGTCGCGCGACCCCCCGTCGCGTGACGCGACGCCCCCCTTTTCACAGAACTTCTGCAGCTGTTTGCTGCATATTCCAAGCACGACCCGATTTTACGGAAACGAGCATAACTCTCTCGTTTTTGATCCGTTTTACCCGATTCTTTTTCCTACGCGTCCGTAAATTAATTCTCCATCTAATGGAGTAAAAATCCAATATTTGGACTACCGAAATTTATAACTTTTAAGCCTTCGGCTTATTACCCTTTTCCCATATTTTGACCCGTTCATGCATTTACCCACATAACTTGTTTGTTTGACCTTAACTTCATATGAATTGATAATTTCAAGGTCATTTGTCATAAAAGATTCATTCCCGGATACCT